>JBBBDQ010002473.1:135000-202500 GCA_037127315.1 Ascarosepion bandense | reverse complement strand
TTCGTAGAATGGATATGGCCAATGTATGCGTCGCTTTTAAAACTGAATCCATATTTACAGATGTATCTAAAAATAGGCATTGTACATATAACTCGGTTTATTTACCTCCTAACTTCCGGTGTGCTGAATTCTGGGTAATGGAGCACAACAGATAATATAATTATACTGGGAAATCGAAGACTTATTCTTTGAGTTCAGAAACAAAATTTCAACTTAACATTTTACTATCAAAATCAGTGCAAGGGCTTTTCAGTCATAAAACGCTTTATTATACAAGAATACTAAACTTTTAATAAAAATTGTAAGCTAACCCTGTTTGAGGGTTGCACATTTTATTTGTTTATCTATGAATCTACTATTAAGACCCCTTAAAGCTGTGGTTCCTAAACTGTGAAGCGCGTGTCATAGGTGAGGCAGAAAAGGATAGCCGGCGAGGCGGAATGATTCAAAGACAGTCAAAGATTTAAAAATAATTTTAAAAAATTCATATGCCAAAAGTAAATATGATTGCGAAATTTTAAATATTTTTGTAAATCACTTGCAATTGCATGCATGAATCCTAGTATATATATATATATATATATATATATATATATATATACAATATCACTACAAAAGTAGCCATTTTGTTTCAACACTTTTGTGTCTTGTCAAGTGATGTGATGGTTCTTAAATGAATGGCTTAAAAGTCTGAAAACGAGCGTGGCCCCTTTAATTATAATTGTATATACAATAATACCTCCCTGATTAAAGGGGCCATGCTCGTTTTCAGACTTGACAAGACACAAAGTTGTCGAAACAAAATGACTACTTTTGTAGTGATATTGTAACATATCCATTTTATAATTTATGAATAAATAATATTATTAGCTCTACTTTTAATTGAGCACTTTTTTAAAAATAGTGTTTCTTTGGACAAGGAATATTATTCCAACAATACTTGGTTATATATATATATATATATATATATATATATGGTTAAATAAAATAAAGACAAGAGGAAAACTGTATTTTAAATCGCCTACGCGTTTCGTCCTGTGATGGACTTTATCAAGGCAAAAAGACGAAATGAGCTTTATTCTAAATTACGTATCTATAAACAAACAGTGTTGCCAACCACAAAGACGGTCACAAATCATTTCAAAAGATTAACAGAATATTTTAGTTTTTAGAATTTCTTCATTTGTAGTGCAAAGTCACGAGATATTAAAATGAAGGGAATTTGAAAGTTTTTTTTTTGAAAACTGTGAAAACTGTTTATTTCGTGTGTTAGTCTGTTTTAGAATTCCTTCATGTGTAGTGCAAAGTCACGAGATGTTAAAATATTATATATATATATATATATATATATATATATATATATATATATAAACATTCGGTGTAGATATAGAAGAATCCAAAGGAGTATCCTGTATATACAGTGGTAGGATAACTCACTAAGAGAGCTCTAAATATATATGTATATAAATACATATAGAGAAAATATAAGAAAAAAAAATTAGGCAGACACGTTATTTCATGGCAAATCGGAAGTATAGGCCTATTTCAGGCGAACCATCATCAGCCTCCGTCTTTATTGTGCAGAAAATTTTACACGAACGTGTAAAATCTTCTGTACACGATGTTCTGCCTCTCAAGAAAACGGAAGTTAGCAAATATCTGAACATACTCTTGTAGAGATGTTGTCCTAACCCCTTATCTATGCTGCGGTCACTCCAGGAATTAAACTCTCACGCTTCATACAGAACGCTGTTGTGAACCTTGACTACCTTAGTCCTGAAGGCGCATAGGCGGGAGAAACTGAGGGTCACGTGTTTGCAGTTTCTTAAAATTGATTACACGTAAAAGCAGCGGGAGGTAGAACATGAAATGGTAAATTTTCTTTTTAAGACCCGAAGGCCTTTACCGCTTCAAATCTTTCCAAAACATCCCTATTTCCGTGCAAATGTATATGCTGAATGCAAATCGATGATTGTTTATTGATGAAACCTACCTTTTTTTCATTTTATCGAGAAGAAAAATATGGAACTTCTCGCTGTTTATCTCACCCCCTAACCACGGTTAGAAAATGTTATTCACTGCAGACTAAATTCACGCGTAGTTTTACGATTTTTCGATCTGTTTTACTTCCATTTTGCGATAATGCGCGGAAAATGAATTCCGAAACACAACAAATCGCGGAGTAATTGCTGCCAGAGGGAGTAAATAGAACGAATTCAGTATCCTACGCCTTAAGTCATTCAGCGGTTAATCAGATATGAGAACGGTGGTAAGGGGTGAGATATAGTCCAATTTATTTCTGGCCGATAACATGAAAAAAGGTAGGTTTCTTCTATAAACAATTATCGATTTGAGTTCAGCATATATATTTGCACAGAAATAGAGATGTTTTGGAAAGATTTGAAGGTGTAAAGGCCTTCGGGTCCTAAAACGAAAATTTACCCATGAAATGCTTATAACATTTCTTTGGTCTTTATACACACATTTGTCCAGCGCCGGAATTTTCTGATTCGATAATTTATTATCCAATGAAATTTATGAATTTATGAATTTATTATCCAATGAAATGAAAACAAGCCTAAAGCCGATAAATAATTGTTTCATTCAAGTGTAGCGGTGAGAAATTGGCCGTGGAATGAGTAAAATCAATGCTTTACCTATTTGCCGGAGTCTGTAAACTTGCCATCTCATCATCTATGTGGGTAAAATTGGGGCTACAAAATCTAGAATATTTAATTGGGCAAAAGATCACAAAGTAAATAATCACTAAAATGGATTTCGGGAAGCAGTGGTTGCAAAGTCAACAGAAAAGCTCAGCGATTTAACAACTTCAGAAGTAGACAAATAAAAAAAATAATCTCCAGTCTTACTCGACAGTTAGTATATTTGGGGGGGGAATACACATACACTAACGGCCATAATTATTGTTATTAGGCCACCCACGTTTTTAAAAAGAAATTATGTATTTCACAATATTTCTAGTATTTATTGCCAAGTGGATAATTCTAAATGAAAATAGAATGATTCTTGTGTTATTATTACTTTGGAGAATTTTACAAGGCAAATAGCGACAATTTACCTATCGCACCCTTTAGATTTGCTATATATGTCTATATATACGCTACCGCCCATAATTATTAGGCAACCCCAGATTTTTTAAAAGAAATGATGTATTTCATACTATTTTTAGTATTTATTGCCAAGTGGATAATTCTAAATGAAAATAGAATGATTCTTTTGTTATTATTACTTTGCAAAACTTTACAAGGCAAATGGCGACAATTTACCTATCGCACCCTGTAGATTTGCTATATATATATATGGCAAGGCAAATGGCGACAATTTACCCATCGGTGTGTTCGTTACCTACAGACTCCGAAAAAGCTGAACCGATTTTCTTGAAAATTTACACAGTTGTACTATAAACGTCTGCGAGTTTTCTTAGCTAGGTTTTGTGCCGGGGTACTGTTGAATTAAAAAACAGAATATCTACTTAAATACGAGTATCGATAAAAAATAATGTTCAAACAAATCATTTCAAATTGTCGGTTGTTTATAAACAAGTTTCGCTAATCTTCGTTAATTTTTGGAATATATATATTCCGATGTTCAAAGTCATTAAATGGCAGACCGGCTGCACTCACTCTCTCGCCGGCGTTACGTGGCTTCCCTGTGCCTCTTTTATAAATACTTTCACGGCTTCTGCTCCGATGAACTTAGATCACTAGTGCTCCCTAGGTACGAATTTGCACGAGATACTAGATTAGCAACTAGGTCCCACCCTTTTACAGTGAAACAAATAAGATGTAACCGCAATTTCTACTCCAACAGCTTCTTTTCTCGCACTTCCTGCTTGTGGAATTCCCTTCCACATACTTGCTTCCCCGACAGCTACAATCTCCAGGAGTTTAAATGTAAGGTCAATAGACACCTCCTCACACTAATTCGCATCCATTCTCTCAAACACTCTTCCCATCTACCCAACCCTTACCTTCGGTATCCTTACCCGTCTATCAACCTCCTTCTGACATTTCTTATATCTAATCACTCTTTCTCATCACCTTCCTCTATGTAACCCCCTGTGCAAGAGTGGCAGTAGAATGCCTTGCTCGGTGTGAAATGATTAAAAAAAAACTTCCTGACTCGATAGAGCGATCAGATTTTCTTAGCAGTCGATGTGGCTATATATCCGATATTCCACTTCAGGTCGGTTGAGAGGTTGAGGCCAAAGAGGCGCATACTGATGGCTGACAGGAAAGTTTCTTTATAGTGGTTAAAAAGAGAAGTTTTTTTAAAAATTAAACTTTACAAGCCATTTCCTGTCCCAGTTAACCACTGATTGGAGGTTCGTTTCAAAAACAGCCGCCAGGTTTACTTTGTCAGCCTTGGCATATTTACTATTGAGACGGGAGCAGCTTTTGAGGTTTGAAAAAGAAATCACTCAACCGGGGGTCGAGAGCGAGGGAAAATTTACTCGCCCCAAAATCATTTTACTCGACCGACTTCATTTTCTTAATAGTCACCTTACGTAAACATAACGTGAATCGCATACGGAAAACAAAAAATGAAATTTTAATTAAAATTTCGAACGTGTTAGAAAGGAATTAAAAATTTAAAAAAAAATAATAACAAAATTTGATCTTTCCTCTTAATAATAGCATAAACATTTTGATGATAAAACTTTGTTTTTATAAAGTTTGAGTCCTTTTAACATCATGATATGCTGTTTTTTTGGTAATTGAGTGGAGGTACCTAAATTCGTAATTTCTTTCTCCTGTTTAACTACGACCTCCATCTCATAGTGATGTGGACCTAAATTAGGACCATCAATAATAAGACAAACGCCAATTTAGGTTTAGACATATATTAGACAAAACAATACAACGATACAAAATATACACATAGAAAAGCCAAAAGAGAATACTGTACTGTAAGTCAGTCAGAGTCCCCACACTGCTACAGTCCCTACAGAGTCTCAGCAGCACACCGAGCGTTAATAACTCACGGCTACATCTTGTCCTATGACGAGTCCATTATCTTCTGTGAGTAATACCCCACAACATATACTTATAAAAAAAGTAACAAAGCTGATTTTCTCAACGATTTTCTATGAAAAATTATTTACTTGTATAATTTGTTTTTCGGTGCCTGGTTGAAAGAAGTATGCGTATTTTTTTTTCTTTCTTCCAAATGTTCGTTTTTACTTTCAAGGATAATATTTTTCCAAATGAGTTTTTAAATGTCTGTGAGCGTCTTTAATATGTGGGCGTCTTTAATCATTTTGGTTCCACTCTGGAAGCATTCAGGAGCTTGTCAATCTAAATTCCATTTGTCAGATCTTGCTTTGATGATTGAGGGATGTCACAGTCATTTGTTTAACCACACATTTCAGGCGCCATGCATAAGACCAAAGAGTTCAATGATTTAATTGTAGGTCATTCTAAGTAACTTGTGAATCTTCAGTGGTATACTTTTGGGTTGTAAAAGTAATCAGATTTCCTTTTTCTATATTTGAAGGGACACGTTTCATTGCGAGATTTTTAATCGACAGCGGCCGAGTAAAGTAATAAACTTTAATCGCCCAATTAAGTTTTAATCGACTGAGTCGATTGGTCGAGTGAAATTTCAAAGGCTGGACGAGGGTGGTGTCATTTGCATAGATACCTACTTGGGAACTGATGACATCAAGAAGAGCATTAGTAAAGACCAGAAACAGCATAGCAGACAGGATAAATCCTTGAGGAACACCCACTTTAGGGTGAAATGAACTGGAAGTTTGTCTGTTCAAAACTTTTATTTCACGATTCAATAGGAACGATTAGATTAAGTCAAACCATCGTCTAGAAATACAGTAGCACTGGAGATTGCAAAGAAGGCCAGCCTGCTAAACCCTGTCTAACGCTTTCGAGACATCTAGAGCAAGGAAAAACTTGAAGCAGCTGAAATGTGGTTCTACAGAAAGATGCTATTGGATCGAGTATGTGATGATTGATGAGGTTTTGGAAATGATGGCAACGAAAAGGAAATTAATAATGATCATTAGGAAGAGACAACTAAGATTCCTGGGACATGCAATGAGTAAGGAGAGCTTGGAGAACCTGATACTAACAGGCCAGATAGAGGGAAAATAATACAGGGGAAAGCGGTGAAAAACAAGGCAAATGATTAAGGCTTCTACTGATCATAAAGTGGGGGATTAGTTTTATATTGTTACTAAGTAATAAACTGATCCCCCACTAATTACTACTTAATAGTATAATACATCTTTTTCCCCTTTAGCTATGAGTCAAATAATAGGACAGATTGGGTTCTATAGCCTTGGTCGGCAACCAGTCTACTGCAGAAAGTAACGGCAACCTATTGCGGGATAATCTTCTGACCAGTCAGCCATGTCTCTTTCGAGACATGATCGCCCAAAGCGTGTAAAGCGTGTGGCACTTAAATTACTGGTGCGTTTATATTAACAATTCTGGCCCAGCATTATTAAAGCCATTAGTACATCTGAAGTCGGCTACATAAAATAAACATAGATAACAGCATCTGCGTAGCAAGTTTTGTGCAAATAAATTTGTTTGGAAAATTTGGTGGTTTTTCTTTCTGTCTTCAATGTGTCCTGAAATATCTTACGTACTATGTACTCGACCGGCCGAATTATTAGGCCAACCCAGTTAAAAAATTGATGTATTTCATACTATTTTTTAGTATATATTGCCAAGTGAACAATTGTAAATGAAAATATAATGATTCTTTTGTTATCATTCATTTGCAAAATTTTACAAGGCAAATAGGGACGCACCCTGTAGATTTTATACACACACACACACACACACACACACACACACACACACACACACACACACACACATATATATATATATATACATTTCGGGCCATAATTATTAGGCCGCCCAAGTGTTTTGAAAAATGATGTATTTCCTTCAATTTCTTAGTATTTATTGCCAAGTGGATAATTCTAAATGAAAATAAAATGGTTCTTTTATTAATACTGCACAATAACATGTGCATCAAATGAATTTATAAATATTTAATAATTATTTATATTGCAGTTTCAGCAATAAAAGAATGAAGCAAATTTAGGGTGACTGGGACGAGTTCATCTTTGCTGCTTTGCCTTGTAAAATGTTGCAAAGTAATAATAACAAAAGAACCTTTCTATTTTCATTTAGAATTATCCACTTGGCAATAAATACTAAAAATAGTATGAAATATATCATTTCTTTTAAAAATCTGGGGTTACCTAATAATTATGGCCGGTAGCGTATATATAGACATATATAGCAAATCTAGAGGGTGCGATGGCTAAATTGTCGCCATTTGCCTTGTAAAATTTTGGAAAGTAATAATAATCAAAGAACCATTCTATTTTCATTTAGAATTATCCACTTGGCAATAAATACTAAAAATAGTATGAAATACATCATTTCTTTTAAAAAACTGAGGTGGCCTAATAATTATGGCCGGTAGTGTATATTTAAAAAAATATATATACACCACCGAATATCAAGTTAAAGAAACAAATTTCGTTCGTCCACTTTGTTAAAGTAAATGATGTGATGATGAACAATTCAGGGATATTTTTTCTACTGTTTCCGTATCTCCTTATTTGTGACCAGCAGTATAGCCCGACGTTGCTCGGGTGTAATGAAAGCTTATATATATATATATATATATATATATATATAATTACGCTCTCACACCCTGATTGAGCACTCTGGAAGAAAGGTAGACTTTGAAAAACAGTAGCCACTCTAGTGTGTACGCATCGCTCATTCAGTAAAAAAGTAAAAATGAATTTGATCACTCTGGCTATTGGGCGCGTAATATGACATGCGCTAAAACGACTGCCTTCTTCCACCGAACGCCCCGTGTCCCAGGGGTAGAGTCGCCGACTGACGCCAAATCGGTCTGGTTTCGAGCCTGGGTTGTGTAGCAATCGGAGTCTAACCGTACTGATGAGCTGTGATACAGCGAAACAGATCTGCATGCGTATGACAACAATATATACATATATATATATATATATATATATATATATATTATCGATATTCTGCACTATTGTAAGAACTGCAACCTTCAAATATCTGAATATCGTTTCTTATGTCTTTGTCTATGAGTGATTCAAATTTGATTAAAATCGAACCACTCCTTCTATAACACGATGTTTTCGGTTATCGATTTTTGATATTTATCGGGAGTACCTTGACACAAAACCTAGCTAAGAACACTCGCAGACGCTTATAGTACAACTGTGTAAATTTTCAAGAAAATCGGTTCAGCCGTTTCGGAGTCTATAAGTAACGGCCACACACACACACACACACACACATACACACAAAGTTCCATTTATAAATAATTTTTACATTTTATTATATAATCACCAAAGATTCAAGGATTCAAGGTAACACCGAGACGGAAGTCTGTTCTATAAAGTGGAAAATTCCTCGGAAAAATCTCTCTGATCGAAACTTTTTTTTAACACTGTGGGGAATGAGGATGATTCGACCATGTGGAAGTGACATGGCCTATCCTAGTTGTAAATGTCTGGACTAGTGGCTTTAAAGAGTGTTGTTCAGCTGAAGATTTCCTTTTCCGAGAAATGATTCTGGAGTTTTTAAAAGCAATGCCACCGAAGTTAATGCCGCTGTACATTCTTCTATTTGGGTAAATTACTAATAGGAATTGCAGTGTTGATTATGGGGAAGCAATTAAGAGAAATATTTTTACAGAGTGAATATATCAAAACTCTCGTAGGGAACAGTTCAAAAGAAAAGCGAAGTGCGCTTGGGAATACAGTGTAGCGGCATTTTAAACAGGCGTAAATATTTGGTTTCGCTTGTAACCTGCCCACAAACAGTGACAAACGCACCTGCAAAGATAAATAAGTCTTTATTTTTATGTTTTATATATATATATATATATATATATATATATATATATATATATATACATATATATATATATATATATATATATATATATATATATATATTTCTAATCTCTCTTTCCGTTTGTTTTTGTGCTATAGTTTTTTTTCAGACCGACACTACCGGCCACAATTATCAGGCAACCCCAGATTTTTAAAAGAAATGATGTATTTCATACTATTTTTTAGTATTTATTGCCAAGTAAATAATTGTAAATGAAAATAGAATGGTTCTTTTGTTAATACTGCACAATAACATGTGCATCAAATGAATTTGCAAATATTTAATAATTACCTATATTACAGTTTCATCAATGAAAGAATGAAAAAATTTAGGGTGATTAGGACGAGTTCATCTTAGCTTCGTTGCCTTGTAAAACTTTGCAAAGTAATAATAGCAAAAGAACCATTTTATGTTCATTTGGTAATAAATGCTAAAAATAGTATGAAGTACATAATTTCTTTAAACAAAAATAGGGTGGCCTAATAATTATGACCGGTAGTGTAATTGTAATAACGAATGTATCTTTTTAACTAAACGTGACAAGCAGGTACAATAATTTAAATACCTGGTAAGTTTTCTAACAGAAGACGGAAAGTGTGACACAGAGATCCGAAGGCGAATTGGCATGGCGAAGGAAGCATTCCAGAAGTTAAGTAAGGTATTAAGAAACAGGACAATTTCACTAGAAACAAGGAAGAGAGTACTGGATTACTATGTGCTGTCCGTCCTTCAATATGGCAGTGAATACTGGACAATATTATCAAAGATGAAGGAAAAACTTGAAGCAACTGAAATGTGGTTCTACAGAAGGATGCTGCGAATATCATGGCTCAAGCATGTGAACAATGATGAGGTCTTGGAAATGATGGAATCAAACAGGAAATTAATACTGAGCATCAGGAAGAAACAGCTGAAGTTTCTGAGACATGCAAGGAGGAAGGAGGGCTTGGAAAATCTGATACTAACAGGCAAGATAGAGGGAAAAGGAGACAGGGGAAAGCAACGGATAACATATTTGAAGGACTTAATCAGGTGGATGACGGAACGAGGATTGCACGGTGTAACAGGAGAAGACGTGCTCAGAGCCACCAGGGATAGGGAAACGTGGAAGGCCATGATCGCCTACGTCCTGAAGGGACAGGGCACATAGAAGAAGATATATGCTGTTTATTTGAAGGGCCTGATCAGGTGGATGACGAAACGAGGGTTGAGTGGTGTAACAGGAGAAAGCGTGCTAAGAGCCATCAGGGATAGGGAGACGTGGAAAGCCATGATGGCCTACGCCCTGAAAGGACAGGGCACATAGAAGAAGAATACATATGCTGTTTATAAGAAATTATAATGTGGGTATAAAATGGGGGATCAATTATATATTATCATCAATATATAAAGTGATCCCTCATTTTGTGTCCATGCTAGTTTCTATACATTTATATTCTAGATTTATGGGCTTGAGTTAGTGGATGACAGAACGAGGGTTGCATAGAATAAGAGGGGAAAGCGTGCTAAGAGCCACCAGGGATAGGGAGAAGTGGAAGGCCATGATCGCTTACGTCCTGAAGGGACAGGGCACATAGAAGAAGAATACATATGCTGTTTATAAGAAATTATAATATGGGTATAAAATGGGGGATCAATTATATATTATCATCAATATATAAACTGATCCCTCATTTTGTGTCTATGCTAGTTTCTATACATTCATATTCTAGATTTATGGGCTTGAGTTAGTGGATGACAGAACGAGGGTTGCATAGAATAAGAGGGGAAAGCGTGCTAAGAGCCACCAGGGATAGGGAGAAGTGGAAGGCCATGATCGCTTACGTCCTGAAGGGACAGGGCACATAGAGGAAGATATATGCTGTTTATTTGAAGGGCCTGATCAGGTGGATGACGAAACGAGGGTTGAGTGGTGTAACAGGAGAAAGCGTGCTAAGAGCCATCAGGGATAGGGAGACGTGGAAAGCCATGATGGCCTACGTCCTGAAAGGACAGGGCACATAGAAGAAGAATACATATGCTGTTTATAAGAAATTATAATGTGGGTATAAAATGGGGGATCAATTATATATTATCACCAATATATAAAGTGATCCCTCATTTTGTGTCCATGCTAGTTTCTATACATTTATATTCTAGATTTATGGGCTTGAGTTAGTGGATGACAGAACGAGGGTTGCATAGAATAAGAGGGGAAAGCGTGCTAAAAGCCACCAGGGATAGGGAGAAGTGGAAGGCCATGATCGCTTACGTCCTGAAGGGATAGGGCACATAGAAGAAGAAGAAAACTACTGGGAATACCAGGTACTGTAAGCTTGGGTGTGCGGGTGGTATAATAGATAATGTCTTGAAATTGTTAATCAGAGAGCCGGGTTCCAAATTTCATTTACTTTCTTTTTTATTCACTTACGCACAATGGTAAAGTAGGAATCCCTTTCTTCTCTCCCCACCAGCTATGGATTAATTAGTAAGAGTTGCTTTAGTAATTATTAATCAATCATATTCGAAAAAGTACAATCGAAAAATATGTTTTGGCTTTTAATAACCTGAAAAGGGTTGATAGCCATACAAAAATAAAAACAAATCAATCCTCCTAAGCAAACGTTCGCTAAATATATCATAACTGGTGATGGAAAATGGGTTACATACGACAGTGTTTAACATAAAAAAAAAACAGTGGATTGGCAAAGATAGATCTGTGTGACCAACTCTAAAACCAGAGCTTAATTGAATAAAGGTAATATTGTGGATCCTGGGAATGGGACCCGAACAAATAAATGAACAACGACCAGTAATTGTAACAGAAAATTAGTATATTAGCGTAAGGATACAGACTTGAGTGAAGATTAGTAGTCCAGAAATGAGGGTTAGTAAAAAGTATATGTACAAGTCTCTGGAAGTGAAGCCGTAGTATATTGAGTTATGTCCGCGTCGGAAGCTGACGGGTACTGCGTAATAATCTTCTGCGTACTGGCTGCTAATCTCTCTCTGGACTCTCGTATTCTCCGGTTAACTCTCTGTGTAAAATTCGGTATTCTCCCGTCTCACTTCTATAGCAGTAGTATAAATATACTCTGACCGAATACATCTTTATGAAAATGGAGAACCCCCGCAATAGGTAATGTTGTGCAAGGGCTGGGATCGTCGGAGTATTATTTATTTGGAGTTCTTAAAATGGGATGAAACAATAAATGCACGCCTATATAACAAGAATGTGCGTCGTGGTGCAGTGGATATCGGCTCAGAACGAGAAATCGGGGAGCCGAGTTTGAATTCCAGTTGAATTTATTGCATTCGTCGAAATGTGGGCTCCCTCTGTCTCTTCTATAAATACTTTCATGGCTTCTGCTCGCATGAGCTTAAGTCACTGATGCTTCCTCAACAGGTGTTTACCCGTGCAACCAGACTGGCAACTGGGTCCCACCCATTCACAGTCAGGTTAGCCAAATGCAGACGACAATTCTACTCCTGCAGCTTCCTCTCTCGCACTTCCCGCCTGTGGAACTCGCTCCTGTATTCTTGCTTTCCTGACGGCTACAACCTCCAGAAATTTAAATGCAAAGTCAATACTCATCTACTAACCACAGGCCTCTAGCTCTCTCCTCTCCCCTGTATAACCTTCACTTTCTCTCCACCTATGTATCTGTCATCGCACCTGCTTTCTCAGCTTTCTATTGTTCCTTTCTAACTAGCTTGTACTCCTCACTCTTTTCTAATTAATCTTTTTACATTTATGTAACCCCCTGCACATCAGTGGCGTTTCTGCCTTACTCGGGGTGAAAAAAAAATTCATTTACGCGCAAATACACTTGGGAAAGGTATTAATCCGTCTCTTCCTTCTAGTTATGGGTTAACAGAACAGACTGGGTTCTATAGCCATGGCTGGCAACCAGTCTACCGCAGAAATCAATGGCAACCTACTGCCCAGTCACTCATGTCTCTTTCGAGGCATGATCGCCCATGCGTGTTTCACGTATGGCACTTAACTGATTGATATAACCAGAAACTACAACGTGTCTATAAAAGTTTGATTGTAAAGCAACCTACGCTCGTCAACAGAAAAAATATACTCAGACAAAAACCTCAATGTCGCGTACAAGAAGAATAATGAAGGAAACATTAGAAAATCAATTGGTCTTTTCTGCTTTACCCGTCATATTCGCCTGACGTTGCACAATCGTTTAATGAAAGAAACCTTTAATGCAAAACCAAATTCAAGATCTCTTCAAAGACCTTTTCATATAAAAAAAACTACGGAATTTAACTGAAAATATATCCAAGAGCTGCCACATTCCTCGCAACATATATATATATACTAGCAGTATAGCCTCGGCGTTGTTCGGGTGTAATGAAAGCTTTAAAACTAATCCATAGTCCTGGAGCTCAGACTCTTTGGACGTTGGCACAAAAGACTAAAAAGCAATAGTTGTTTCCAGTTAAAGCAAAACCGTAGACTGAAAGAAAAATGAATGGATGTAAGTGAAATTTTGATTTCCTGGTATCGATATCAAATAAGTTTTTTCGTCGTAAAATGAATTTTGAAGGCTAAATAAGTCCTCTGAGTAAATGGTATCATGGCTGAGACTAAGAACTACAATTATACCTACTTAGAGCCAAACCCAAAGCAAAAACTAAAATAAAAGGGCTGAAAAAAATGCAGACATACAGGCAGATAAACAGACACACACACAAACAACTTGCCTTTTATATATATATATTATCGATTTTCTGCACTATTGTAAGAACTGTAACCTTGAAACTTCTGAATATCGTTTCTTATGTCTTTGTCTATGAGTGTATCAAATTTGATTAAAATCTGACCACTCCTTCTATAACCTGATTTTGTCGATTATCGATTTTCGATATTTATCTGGAGTACCTCGACACAAAACCTAGTTAACAACACTCGCAGACACTTATAGTACAAATGTGTAAATTTTCAAGATAATCGTTTCAGCCGTTTCGGAGTCTATATGTAACGGACACACACACACACACACAGATAAAGTTCCATTTATAAATAAGTTTATATATATATATGTATATATTTGTGTGTGTGTGTGTGTGTGTGTGTGTGTGTGTGTGTGTGTGTGTGTGTGTGTAAATAGGTTACGAGGTTACGGAAATTAACGAAGATTAACGAAACTTGGTTATAAACAACCGACAATTTGAAATGATTTGTTTGAACATTATTTTTGATCGATACTCGTATTTAAGTAGATATTCTGTTTTTAATTAAACAGTATTATATATTTATATCTATTGGCCTGATGATTAACGATAAATTTTTATGACGAAAATCCTGCCGAATGACACACATTTTCGTAATAAAAATTTATCGTAAATAATCAGGCCAGTAGATATAAATATATAATACTGTTTAATTAAAAACAGAATATCTACTTAAATATGAGTATCGATCAAAAATAATATTCAAACAAATCATATATATATATATATATATATATATATATATATATATATAGTACTGTGCAAAAGTATTAGGACAAGGACTATTTTGTCTTTTATGAGGCATAATAAAGTTTAAAATCACCCCTGTCCTAATACTTTTGCTTCCTACCGGTAGTGTTCAAAAGTATTAGGACAGGTGTGATTTTCCTAAAAACCTCACTGAAATTCAAATACAGGGTGAAAAGTCAAATAAATTGCTCATAAATATTGATTATTTAAAACTAGGTGTAAAAGAAAAGTATTAAAAAGAAGTTATATTTAATTTTTCCTATTTTTCTATTAAACAAGTTATTTTGAAACTACTTTAATTTATTGAACCTCTACGGGATATTTATTTTGGATAAAAAGTTGATAAATATTTATTTAAAAGAAAATATTATGTAAATATTTGTAACTTTGTATAATATTTATGCATTACATCCTAATCTTTATTCGATAAAAATTTCATTGCTAATGATGCATTACTTTTTAAGTAATACACATATTTATGTCTTTGTTGTTTCCCTTCCTTATATTATGGTCGCTTTGTAGTGCATTGGATATGAGCAAGGAACAATACAAACTTTCTTCTTCTTCTTCTTCTTCTTCTTCTTCTTCTTCTTCTTCTTCTTCTTCTTCTTCTTCTTATGTGCCCTGTCCTTTTAGGACGTAGGCGATCATGGCTTTCCACGTCTCTCTATCCCTGGTGGCTCTTAGCATTCTTTCTCTTGTCACGCCACGCAACCCTCGTTCTGTCATCAACCTGCACAGGCCCTTCAAATATGTCATCCGCTGCTTTCCCTTGTTTCTTTCTCCTTCTATCTGGCCTGTTAGTATCAGATTCTCCAAGCCCTCTTTTCTCATTGCATGTCCCAGGAACTTTAGCTGTCTCTTCCTGATGCTCAATATTAATTTCCTTTTCGTTTCTATCCTTTCCAAAACCTCATCTTTGCTCACATGCTCGATCCATGATATCCGCAGCATCCTTCTGTAGATCCACATTTCAGTTGCTTCAAGTTTTTTCTTCATTTTGTTCTTCACGTTTTCCAGCAGTCACTGCCATATCAAAGAACTGACATCAAATAGCAATCCTGTACTCTCTTCTTTGTTTCTAGTGAAAATTTCCTGTCTCTTAATATTTTACTTAGATTCTGAAACACTGTTCCTTAACTTTTGTCCAGTAGCTTATTTCTTTGTTCCATTTAATCTTTATTTAAAAAAAAGCTATTATGTAAATTTTTGTAACTTTGCATAATATTTATGCATTACACCCTAATCTTTATTCGGTAAAAATTTCATTGCTAATCATGCATTAATTTTTAAGTAATACACATATTTATGTCTTTGTTGTTTCTGTTCCTTATATTATAGCCGCTAATGTATGTGTTTCTTACAATGGTATTTGTATGAAAATGAATGCAGGGGCCAACGCAGGAGATCGAACTCGGCACGACGATCATAGTTTACTCACCGATAATCACTGTACTACGGGGGTATCCCCCAATTCCCAGATACAGTGTTATTAGTCAAAATTACTACAAAGACGAATATAATTGCCAATTTACAGTCATAAATAAACAAAATGATTACATAAAAAAACAAATATGGAACTTTTAACAATCTAACATGTTTCAATTTTATTAAAGCTTCATCAGTGAATGAGATATGGAGAAAAAGAAGAACCAAGTTCTGATATTTTCACTTTTGTATTGTTTGATTTTCATTGGTGTTATGGTGCCTATCTATAGGAATGGACTCTTCCTCCGTCAATAACGACTAACCTGCGTGTCTTCAGGGGAGGCAGTCAGGAGGCAGTCAAGACAAAGTCTACAGACAGTCGTGAGGCAGTTTAGACGCAGAGCAACTCTACAGTTTGGACTTACACTTCTATTTTCTGACCACTAACACTCGTACCTGTATCCATGTTCTGTATTCTAATACAGTGTTTGGAACTACCTTCTTGTTTCCGTGTCATATTTCCGGTCCCAAACAGGCCACAACAACTTGGTGACGAAGATCCGCCACAACAATTGGTTAATCATATTTCACGTACACTCGAATTATTAAATAAACCTTAGTATAAATTGTGGTGCTTCAAATTCAAGAAAAAAACCTCATTTGTACGTTTCAAGAAATTTAGCGGATTTCAAGCCCAACTAAAAAACCGTAACTATTACTTTATGTATGTAAGCATATAATAATTTTAGTCTATGTGGGATTTAGATGATAATGTACATTCGTAAGTGTGTGTGTGTGTGTGTGTGTGTGTCAGTGTGTGTGCGCGTGTGTCTGTGCGTGTATCTGTGTGTGTACGTGGATCTGTGTGTGTATCTATGTGCGTGTGCGTGTGTCTCTGTGTGTAGCTGTGTGTGTGCGTGTGTCTGTGTGTATATCTGTGTGTGTATCTGTATGTGTGCGTGTGTTTGTATGTGTATATTTGTGTGTGCGTGTGTCTGTGTGTATCTGTGTGTGTGCGTGTGTCTGTATGTGCATCTGTGTGTGTGCGTGCGTCTGTGTGTGTATCTGTGTGTGTATCTGTGTGTGCGTGCGTGTGTCTGCAGGTGTGTCTGTGTGTGTGTATCTGTATGTGTGCCTGTGTTTGTATGTGTATATGTGTGTGTGCGTGTGTCTGTGTGTATCTGTGTGTGTTCGTGTGTCTGTATGTGTATCTGTGTGTGTATCTGTGTGTGTGTGCGTGTGTCTGTGTGTGTATATGTGTGTGTGCGTGTGCGTGTGTCTGTGTGTGTATCTGTGCGTGTGTCTGTGTGTGTCTCTAGTAAAGATTATGTTCGTTGGCTTGTCGCATATTGATTTAAGTATTTCTTACCGTTTGTTTCAGATTGCTCCCTAATCATTTCACCCCAAACAAGGCGGGACCGCCACTAGTGTGCAGGGGGTTACAGTGAAAGAAAAGACTGGGTACTGAGAGTATTGAAGAAGGGATCAAAGATAAACGGGATTCAAGAAGATAAATGACGACAACTAATGTTACATTTAAATGTTTGGAGATTGTAGCTATCAGGGAAGCAAGTAAACGGAAGGGAATTCCACAAACGGGAAGTGTGAGAAAAGAAACTATTAGAGTAGAAGAGAAGGTTATATTTAATTATTTCAACGGTAAAAGAGTGGGACCGATATGCCAATCTAGTAGCATGCTTAAATCATGTAGTCGGGGTCCCAAGAAAAAATTATCGTAGAAAATATTTGTAGAAAAGACAGAGGGAAGCCACGATACGTAGGTGAGAAAGTGATTGAAGTCGAGATGCCAAGTCAGGATCTATTACATTGCAGATCCTTCTTTGGATTTTGTCAAGAGCCTCGAGATGAATAGCAGTAGCACCCGACCAGATATGGCAACAGTATTCAACGCAGAGACGAATGGTAGATTTATAAACAAGCATTAGATTATTTAAGAATGGATTCTATATTTGATCCCAACAAAACCCAAAATGCAAAAAAGTTTTCTTTGACTTTTTTCTGTACATTTTTAGATCATCCTTATCTACTCACAGTGATCATTATGTAATGACACTTACATTTGTGTGCATGAAAAATACCCAAGAGAATAAGTTCAAAAGGTTTCCGCTTTTTTTACCCTCAGAAAAACAACGAAATCTTTCTAAGCACCAACAATTGCTTTTCGCTCCTGCCAAGTAAGTGTCGATTACACTTTAGCTTTTTATCGCTAAAACAATCATATTTCTTTCTCTTGTCATTATTGCTAAAGGAATATCATTCCTTTAGGATGTGAGCGATCAAGGCCCTCCACAATCTCATATCATTCGCAACGTTAAGTAATGTTTGTCGCCTTACAGTCCCATCTCGTTGATATTCCACCATCAAATTCTCTTAGATGTATTACTCGATTTTACCATTTGATTCTATCGCATTCAAAATGTCTTACGAGTGACAAATTTCCAAAGCCCCTTTTCCTCATTCTTTCTTGCAAAATATTCAACTATATACTTAAAATTCAAAATATAACTTTGTGTTTCTATTTTTAAAATTATTTTATCCAAAGCAGAGCCATAATACCAAAACGGCCGAAACGTCGCACAAATGGCAACAAAGATGAGGACAATAGTCCGAATAATGTAAATACTGTAAATACTATCTCATCTCAGAAATATAGATAAATAGAATGATCTATTATTAAATGTCGTACAAATGGCAATAAAGATGAGGACAATAGTCCGAATAATGTCAATACTGTAAAAACTGGATCATCTCAGAAATATAAAAAAATACAGGTCGATAATACTATTAAAAATGTGGTTACTAGGAGTGCAAGTGAATAAGAACTGTTTAATGAGAAGAAATAATGATAAAAAAACAGATTTCCAGAAGAGAGATGTTGATCGGAGTTGCATTTAAATTTTTGAAGGTTGTATGTGGTAGAGAAGCAATTAACCAGAAGTGAATTCCATAGGCGAGAAGTACGAAAAAAAAAAAAAAAAAGAAACCATTATAATAAAACTTACGGTTGCAATTATTTCAACAGTAAAACGATGAGACCTAACAGCCAATATAGTAGTACACTTAAATTCATGCGGTCCAGGTAACAAGACGAAAAGCTCAACTGTCATGAAGATATTTATAGAAAAACTGAGTTACTGATGTCGAGATACCAGGTCAAGCCCGATTGCTATACAGTGAAGCTGGATCTGGACAAACAAAGAGGTACATGTGTATATAAAATTATTATATTTCTACACTTGGTCGGTGATACTTGTGTGGAGCAGGACGGCTGCCAGATTGAGTGGTTGGACATACAAAAAAGATGTCGGGAATCGTTAGTCAGTCTTTGTCTCTTCAGCCGAATAATCCAGATTTATTTAGTCTTAAAAAACCCACGCAGTTTTGCCTTTTCGAGTTGTTCCTTTATTGACTTTATCTACGACCGCATATATCTGTCAATCACACCCGGTTGCCCATTGCTTTTCAAGCCGGTTGTCGCTTGCTATTTTCATTTCACTTTGTTGACTTTATCTACGGCCGCATTTATCTGTCAATCATACCCGGTTGTCCATTGCTTTTTAAGCCGGTTGTCGCTTGTTATTTTCGTTTCACTTTGTTGACTTTATCTACGGCCGAATTTATCTGTCAATCAGACCCGGTTGCCCATTGCTTTTCAAGCCGGTTGTCGCTTGTTATTTTCTTTTCACTTTGTTGACAATAATATCCCGAGTAATTTCAAAACTTGACCCCCATAAGGCGAGCGGTGGCGATGGAATCCCGGTGATTGTCCTTAAGAAATGTGCTCCTGAACTCTCCCCTGTCCTATCTAAACTGTATAACTACTGCTTTTCTGCTTCCTGTTTTCCTGCATGTTGGAAGTTCTCTTCAGTCGTTCTTGTATTTAAGAACTGTGATGAACCCTCGGACCCATCAAATTATCGCCCTTTGTTGACTTTATCTACGGTCGGATATATCTGTCAATCACACCCGGTTGCCCATTGCTTTTCAAGCCGGTTTTCGCTTGTTATTTTCGTTTCACTTTGTTGACTTTATCTACGGCCGCATTTATCTGTCAATCAAACCCAGTTGTCCATTGCTTTTCAAGCCGGTTGTCGATTGTTATTTTCGTTTAACTTTGTTGACTTTCTCTACGTCCGCATATATCTGTCAATTAGACCCGATGGTCCATTGCTTTTCAAGCCGGTTTTCGCTTGTTAATTTCGTTTCACTTTGTTAACTTTACTACGACCGCATATATCTCTCAATCACACTCAGTTCTCCATTGCTTTCCAAGCCGGTTTTCGCTTGTTATTTTGGTTTCACTTTGTTGACTTTATCTACGGCCGCATTTATCTGTCAATCAGACCCGGTGGCCTATTGCTGTTCAAGCCGGTTTTCTCTTGCTATTTTCGTTTCATTTGTTGACTTTATTTGCGGCAGCATATATCTGTCTTTCGTTTTCGGCCTGATCGATCTCTTATAAAACTAGGGGATGACATGATGTGTCAGGCATTTATAAATGCGTATATTCTCCGAGAAGGAATTAAAAACTTTATGCCATTTATTTTATTAAATAAGAAATAAAGAACATAATCAAATTTTTCTTAGATGAAGTAGTATTTACACTGTTTGGACTATTGTCCACATCTTTATTGCTATTTTACGTCGTTTCGGACGTTGTACGCTCCGGCCTTCTTCAGGTGCTAGGAATTTCGAACCGAACCCTTTATTACGATCACTGGGGTATATCATCTCATTCCAAGTACAATGCCACTCCAAAGGTAGCCATGTAGTTATCTCCCTTTAACTTAACTCTCTAAATAATTTGTTCACCACAACAAGTTATCGTACATGAAGATATCGCAGATACACTTCTCTACTTTGTCAACATAGTCACCGCCACTTTCAATGGCATTGTTCTGCCTACGGATCTTGGTGAAGCTAATTCCTTATAGCAGTTTTCACTTTTTCATCACCACCCAAATGCTTATCCCTCGTGTAATTGCCATTAACACATGAAACGTGCGTGAGAGAACTGACAAACTGCGGGTATATATTGTAAAAGGTTTTATTTCTTTACAGTACTTGTGCAGCTGTGAAAACTGCAATTAAAACAAACAAATAACATGAGCACATGGATGAAGAATGTAGACAAGGATAGATAATTACAAAATTCGAAAAAGTAAGAAAACAATGAAAATTTACATAAATAGCTATAAAAAAAACAGGGAACTTATAAAGAGTTTAAATCAGCAAGAATCGTTTGAATTGCCAAAGCAATACATTTTTACAAATTAAGGAAGGGTCTAAAAGCAAGAAAAACTTTAGAAGAATTAAATTCATTAACTATAAAATTTGTCTAGGGTTTGCTGGAAATTGAATGGGAAAAAATGTTAATTACCTCGTTGGCACCTCGTGTGGTCTATGGCAATTGAGTTACTCACTAACAGTACCGAACGAATGTACTGCCACTGGAGATAACAAATTTAGGTCTCAATCCAAAAGACTGTTAAGGGGGTTTCTATTTCTTACGCAGGGACCAAAAATCCTTTATTTTAGAAAAGGTTGCCGTAAGACAGCTTATTTGTTATATTTTTATTTACTTATTTTAACTTTTACTGTTTTGTCTCATACTTCTCATTTAGACTTATTATTGTTTTACGTTACCCTAAAAAAATATGGAACTATATTTTCTGGCCACATTGTCCAAAGGTGGTGACAAAGCCATCGGTCAAGAATACAGGGCTGGCTTCGGCGAGAAAACAAACCTGCTGATTTTTACATTGGGTTTAGTAGCAAAAGGTACCTAGCGGCAGCTACACCTCGGTGCCCCTTTCATTGCAGCAATGTTTTACGGAACTGGTTAATACCCCAATTAGAAGGAGGAACACTGAAAGATTATGAACCTGTGATGTATAGCTGTGTCTTGAAATACAATACTTTGATCGTGTTCTTTATGCATTATGGTTTGACTCACCCTCAAGTCTCTGTAAGATTTAAACGTAATTCAGTCAGCAATTCTCTTCAGCTAGATTTAAAAACATTAAATATATATATATGAAATGTTATAAAGATGCCTTTCCAAATAGTGTCACACGCTTTTGCGAAGGATTACAAAAGACAAATCTTTACTCCTTTTCAAAAAACAAGCAAAGAGTATATATATATATATATATATATATATATACATATATATATTGTGTGTGTTTTGGCAGCATTTTTTCATTAATACAGGTTTCATTGAATAATATAGACAAGTTCTGTCTATTTATTTTGTGTAAGATCCGTTCGTATGATCTGATTAGCTTGATAGTGTTGTCATGAAAAGACGACAAGAAATCACAATAATTGTTGATTTTTTATCAGATCTGAACTTTCAGCTTACATAAGCCATTATCAAAGGATGAACATTGCTACTACTATGAGTGTAGGGGGTAAGTATAGTAACTATGACCTCTCCCGTTGATTATAGGCATTGGAGTATGTTAGTGGAGGTGTCGAAATTTATTTTATTTAAGCTAGGTTTAAACTGTTTGATGTAGATAGCTTCTAGCATTTTAAGTTTTCGTTTATTATTTTCTTGTCTAAGTATATATGTATTTTCAACAAGTGTTTTTCTAAGTAGCAGTTCCCAGACCAATGCCCTCATGCCACTATACTCTCATTTGACCAAAAATCTACGACCACCATTTCGTTCTCGGCCTGCGGCCAGCTGCGACGCAAAAAATGAACCTGTTTAATCTTCTGTGTATAACTCCACTCTGTTAATAATTTAAATGTTCCATGTTCACTGTATATTAAATGTTCATCTTTAGATAATGCCTTATGTAAGCCGAAAGCTCAGACCAGATAAAAAAATCAACAATTACTGCGATTTCTTGCCGTCTTTTCATGACAACACTATCAAGCTAATCTGATCATCTTACACAAAATAAATAAACAGAACTTGTCCATATTATTCAATATATATATATATTTGGGACATATATATTAGTCATCCACATACAAGCCTGTTTATGTGGCTAGACATATCCACTTGCTTTTGGCCGGGATCGAAAACTCGACCGATTTGGTGTCAGTCGGAGTCTCTACACCCTAAGCCATCGGCGCATGGGGTCAGAGAAGGGAAATTTTAACGTCTTGTATGTAAGCAGTGTATACAGACGCCAGTCACCGAGAGAACTCAATTCATTTCTGAAGAGTCACGCATTATAGCCGAAGTGGAAACTGTTTTTAAAATTTTCTTCTCCAGAGAGCTCAATCGTAATGAGAGCATAATATATTTATATATGAGAGCTCAATCGTAATGTGAGCATAATATATATATATATATATATATATATATATATATATATATACATATCACTCTTTGCTTGTTGTACGGTTGCTGAGGAGATGTAAAATCTCACTTAGGGATTTCATGTCGAAATGTTCAGTCAACATTTTTGAATATTGAAAATTTATTTTACTTTATATTAGCTCTGTAATTTTAATTACATTGAGCTCTCCTCCTCTATCATTTTTAATATTAAAATTTTTAATATTAATTAGGATCAGGTTCTTGGGATTTACCTTCCTATGGATTAAACTATTTTAATAAAATATTTGGGATATATATATATATATATATATATATATATATATATATATATAGATAGATAGATAGATAGATAGATAGATAGATAGATAGATAGAGTTTAGAACATGTGGAAATCATCATCTACTACAAAGTGTACATTTTGTTTCGACATTGAAAGGACAATGTCTCGTCAGGTAGTGTGAAATGAAAATGGAAAATACTTTATCTTACATTGGCGAATTGTGTGTGAGAGGTGGGTGGCGTGGGAAATGTGAAATTAGAGTTGTATGTTGCTTTTTAGAATTTGAACGCAAAAAATTTTATAGACCTTATTCACTTGGATATATATATATATATATATATATATATATATATATATATATATATATATACACACACACACACACACACACACACACACACATATATATATATATATATGTATATATATATATATAACTGTTAAGATTTCGAGCTCTGACGCGGTAGAACTGCATTACAAATTAACGAACTGCGTTTGCTATTTGGTAACTGTTATCGTTGCTTAGCGAAGTTTTATGTCAACACAAGATAAAATCATCTTTGACGGTGGCTGTTTTTATGCTAACGTCTCTGTAACATCTCTGAGAATGGCTCATGTGAGCTGAAAGCTTAGAACCAACTTAATAAAAAATTATCCAAATGTTTTGAGAAATTTTGTCTTTATTTTCACCTGAAATTAAAACCAAAATACGACGTTTAGAACGGCTCATTATTAAGCATAATAGCCATTCATTGTCTCTTATATTTAACAGTATATGTTTAGAATATATATATATATATATATATATGAAACGTTATAAAAATGCTAGAAAACTTCAAGCTAATATATTGGAATATGTAATATTTCCATCTAAAGAAGAAATCATGAAATCATTAATTGGAAACTGTTCCAGAGTTCCGTCTTGTGATATGAGATTCTTGGATTCATTTCGACTAAGTCATTCAGTTCAAGCAGCCGGTAGTGATGGCGATTTTTTAACCCTGTTCTAGATGTGACCCATGTATGGGGCACCCAGTCTGTACCGAACGCACTTTTCACTCGTAACTGGTCTAATGAGACAAGCTTGCTAACCATTATACCACTAGGGCAGGTAGATTTTGGAAGCATGACATTGCACACAATTTGCAATTTGGCATTTGACATGATAAATAAGGTAACAAAGTACCTTTTCTAAACTCATAACACATTTTTTTGAGGAAACGTGTTTAAAGATTAAATTTAGGTTAAGAATCATTGCGTTGCAATTTCATTCCGGTGATCAGTGAAAACCTCATAGCACAGTCTTATAAAATGTATGGCTTTCTGAATCTTTGAAAATTGTATATGGAAAAGTTGCATGGCCTAAGGAAATTATCACTAAATCATTGTGCCATCAAATAGAATCTTCATTAATTCGAAGGGAAACTAAACAATTTAGCTATATTATGATGTAATGTGTTATACAGCGCAGTAGTTTTAGTGCGATTTTCAATAAACAATGCAGATTTAAAACATTTTGTCTTATAATTTGTGCCAATTAGTATTATGGTGTTATATACAATTTTATCTATCTTTTGTTTTTATTAATTACTAGCAGTATAGCCCGGCGTTGCTCGGGTGTAATGAAAGCTTTAAAACTAATCCATGGTTCTGGAGCTCAGACTCTTTGGACGTTGGCACGAAAGACTAAAAAGCAATAGTTGTTTCCAGTTAAAGCGAAACCGTAGACTGAAAGAAAAATGAATGGATGAAAGTGAAATTTTGATTTTCTGGTATCGATATCAAATAAGTTCTTTCGTCGTAAACTGAATTTTGAAGGCTAAATAAGTCCTCTGAGTAAATGGTATCATGGCTGCGACTAAGAACTACAATTATACGTACTTAGAGCCAAACCCGAAGCAAAAACTAAAATAAAAGAGCTGACAAAAATACAGACATACAGGGTGATAAACAGACACATACGCACACACAAACATCTTGCCTTTTATATGTATATATTATCGATTTTCTGCACTATTGTAAGAACTGCAACCTTAAAACCTCTGAATGTAGTTTCTTATGTCTTTGTCTATGAGTGTATCAAATTTGATTAAAATCGGACCACTCCTTCTATAACCCAATTTTTTCGATTATCGATTTTCGACATTTATCAGGGGTACCTCGACACAAAACCTAGATATGAACACTCGTAGACGCTTATAGTACAACTGTGTAAATTTTCAAGAAAATCGGTTCGGCCGTTTCGGAGTCTATATGTAACAGACACACACAGAGAAACACACACACAGACAAAGTTCCATTTATAAATAAGTTTAGATGATCTAACAATTTTTATCTATTGATTAGCCTTTTTTCTAAAATTTTATTACAGTCACTGGGGTATATCATTCTTATTCCAGGTGTTATACCACTTCTGGTAGCCATGTAGTTATCTCCCTTTTACTTAACTCTCTAAGTTATTTGTTTATCACTGTAGCCTGGGACTGAACTCACAGATATTTGGATCAAATCACTGGGACTAACCAACGTCTATATCCACTGGACTTTTATCTACGTTTTGTTTTGTTTTTTAATAATTAGAATCTAACAAAATATCAAACAGATCTTTTTCATTAAATATATATTTTTGTAATCTTTTACAGTTTTCTTTTTCAGACAAAATCTCACCCACGGTCTGTAACAAAAAATAACCGCAAAACTATGCCGCTAAAAATTACTGTAAATTTTTTTTCTGCTTCAAATATAACGGTTGACAAATTGCTAGCGTTCATTAGAACGTGAACATTATCCTTCATCAAGAAAACAACAAAAGCAAACTACAGATTCTCGAGGCAATATTCATTAAAATACTTAAGCCGTCAATTAATAGAATCAGCTATGAATATCGTAGTAATGTTCTAAAATGTTTGTAGAAAGAACAGTTTTTCATGCTTTAATCCATGCATGACCATGTCATTACAATATACGAAAGAAAATTCCATTTTGGATAAAACCTCTGAAGATTATCTTGGAATAAGATTGAAAGTACTTGGGTATACTGAAAGTGAATGATCCGAATCAGCCTTCTGTATTCTGTATTCTTCTGTATGTCGTCAGACTAGGTGCTCATGCTAGGTGGTTCCACACTGTAGATTTTCGTTTGTTTTTGTTTTTCAATTTAGCCATGCCTCAAGAATTGTCTGTAGAGATAAAAGCTCAAATTCAAATTTTAAATGAAGAAGGTTATTCCCAAAAGAGGATAGAAGATGAATGTGTCCAGGTGTGCAGTTTAGTATGTACTGCATAGGAGAGACAAAACTGGAAGTCATGCAAATCGAAAAAGAACAGGTAGGAAACGGAAAACATCAGTAAGAGAGGACCGCAGAAGAGTATTGAAGAGTGTAAGAGACAGGAGGAAAACGTGCCCTGAATACCGACAGGGTTGATCCAGTCTCTGTAAATACAGTGAAGCGAAGGCTTCGAAAGGTGAGTCTCTTTGGATGAGTGGCAGCCAGGAAGCTATTGCTTCGGTCTGCCAATAAGAAGAGACTAGCATGGGGAAGAGAGCACAAAAATTGGACAACAGAACAGTGGTCAAAAGTGTTGTGCACTGATGAGTCTAAATTCGGACTGTTAGGGAGTAAACGGAGGGTGTACGTGCGGAGGAGGGTTAAGAAGTGAGTGAAAGATGAGTGTGTACAGTCATCGATGAAACATCGTGGTAAATCTTGCATGGGTTGGGGCTGTTTAGCGGGTACGAGTTCAGGTGATTTGGTTGAAATAAAGACGACGATGAGGAAAGTACCGTACTATTCAATCTTCCAGAGATATGCAATTCCATCTGGATTGCATATTGTGGGTCAAAATCTCCTCCTCCAGCAGGATAATGACCCAGAACGAACTTCTAAATTGTGCTAAAACTATTTAAAATTAAAAGAAGCTACTGAAGTGTTAAAAGTTATGTGTTGGCCATCTCAGTCACCAGACCCCCTCATCGACTGCACTTGCGTGGGATGAGTTGGACAGGAGAAGTAAGAAGAAGCAGCCGAGTAATGTTAGGGATTTAGTTAGGTGTCTAAATGATACCTGGAGTTGTCGGAGGATTCTTTTTAAAAACTTGTGGAAAGAGTGTGGGCAGCATGTCATTGTGCAGTATTAACAAAAGAACCATTCTATTTTCATTTTCATTTGTTCACTTGGCAATAAATGCTAAAAAATTGTATGAAATACATCATTTTTTTAACACTGGGATAGCCTAATAATTATGGCCCGTAATGTATATATAAATATATATATATATATATATATATATATATATATATATATATATATATATATATATATATGTGTTATATATATGTGTGTGTGTGTGTGTGTGTATGTGTAACATCTACAGGGTACGATGGGTAAATTGTCACTATTTGACTAGTAAAACTTTGCAAATGAATAATAACAAAAGAACTGTTCCATTTTCATTTTCAATTATTTACTTGGCAATAAATACTAAAAAATTGTATGAAATACATCATTTTTTTAACACTGGGATAGCCTAATAATTATGGCCCGTAATGTATATATATATAAATATATATGTGTATGTATGTGTGTGTGTGTGTGTGTGTGTGTGTGTGTAACATCTACAGGGTGCGATGGGTAAATTGTCACTATTTGACTAGTAAAACTTTGCAAATGAATAATAACAAAAGAACGATTCTATTTTCATTTACAATTGTTCACTTGGCAATAAATACTAAAAAATTGTATGAAATACATCATTTTTTAAAACATTTGGGTGGTCTAATAATTATGGCCGGTAGTATAGGTGCACTGAAAAAATTACGTAGTGTCGTTGTATGTCTGGGAGTTTTAAATCTCTCTCTCTCTCTCTCTCTCTGTTTATCTATCTAGCTACACACACACACACACACACACACACACACACACACACACACACACACACACACACATATATATATATATATATGGCTGTCTTTCTCTCTCTCTCTTTCTGTAACTCTTTCTCTCTATAATTTTTAGTATTTATTGCCAAATGAAAATAGAATGGTTTTTTCGTTATTATTACTTTACAGAATTTTACAAGGCAACGAAGCAAAGATGAACTCGTCCGAATCACCCCCAAATTTTCTTCACTCTTTATTGATGAAAATTCAATATAGGTAATTATTTATCATTTAGAATTCATTTGATGCACTTGTTATTGTGCAGTATTAACAAAAGAACCATTCTCTGTTCATTTACAATTATTCACTTGGAAATAAATACTAAAAAATAGTATGAAACATAATTTCTTTTAAACACTGGGGTTGCCAAATAATTATTCCCGGTAGTGTACCTTCCTATCTATCCTAGTCTCTTTCTTTCACATTCTTATCATTATACATATTCGTCATCCACATACAAGCCTGTTTCGCTGTATCACAGCTCATCAGTAGAGCTTGACATCCTCTTACTTCCGGCCGGGATCGAAACTCAAAAACTAAAAAAATAGTAAGAATTACATCCTTTTTTTAAACACTGGGGTGACTTAATAATTATGGCCGTTACTGTGTGTATTTTGTTTTATTGCTGATGTGTATGTGCTTATATGCATATATCTGTATGTGTGTATGTCTTGTATATATATATATATATATATATGTATGCTCTTTATATATATATATATATATATATATTCATATTCGTGTGTATATTTGTTTAGATGTCAATGTATGCGTGTCTATTTCTACATATATATATATATATATATATATATATAATTAAGTTATATATATATATATACATATATATATATATATAATTAAATTATATATATATATATAATTAAGTTATATATATATATATATATATATATATATATATATATATATATATCATTTAATAATAATAAGTACAGAAATTAAACAACCCTATCGAAATATCCTTAGTATCTAAAGGAAAGAAATAAAACATTCACATGAAAGTGGAAATTTCTAAAAGAAGCTAAAATATGTAAGTCTTTAAACGACCCACGCTCGTTGTGTCTATACGAAAAATTATATATTATTAAATCACTTAAGAATAAAAATCTATTAAATAAACGTAACGAAATAACTGTCACATGTAGACATTGCAAAATCTTCACCTTAGAATATGGATAAAAAAGCAAAAAGACTTTATATTAATTAACATGCATATACCCAATTATTCGCTTAAATAAAAATAATAATTGATGAGATATTAAAATAAAATAAGTAAATTGGCATAAAAAAATTCATAATAAATAAATATTAGAAAGATGGAATAATGATAATAGAAAGTAAATTATAATAAAAATAAAAAAAGTTATTTTTAAATTAAAGGATTTGAAAAAATTAGAATGAAATACGTACTGATAAGAAAAGTAAATTTATTCAAAAGCCCCTTTAAGTTTGAATAAGACTATAAAAAGTTTTCTTCATCCATTTCTTATTTTCTATGAAAAGAGGTCAAGATATGGAGAAAGTAGAAAAGAAATATTAGGTACAAGAATAGATACATAAAAGGTAATACGATATAGTGAGAAGCAATAAAAATAAAAATAAAAATATAAAAATAAAATTAGGTTAAAAATAGGTTGACACTTTGACCGTTGGGGTTGAAAAACAGAAAAAAGAAAAAAAGAAAGAAAAAAAGAAAGTCTGTATTCCCTAAAAATAGAAACTACTGGTCAAAAATCAAAGTGAATCTTTATTATGATTAGTTAAAAGGAACACACATAAATGTTATATCGCCCCACATACATAAATAGCAAACCGATTGTTTTTGTATTTCAATATAAATCATTTTAACAACCAACATCCAACATTGCCTGATGACGAGATCCTATCTCGAAACATAGAAAATTCCGTGTTGTAATGTACTTTTAGTTCATAATTATATATATATATATATATATATATATATATATATATATATAATTGGAGTAGATAGACTCAACTATCGCCCGGTTCACACTCCACCCACGTCTTTTGAACAGGTGAAGAGAGTCATCCCTTGTTTCCTGTTTAGGATGTGGTTCCCGGCTTTCTTTTTTTTTTCCAATCTTCTTTCACTTTTTTTTCTTTTCTCTTTTTTTATGTTCTCAATTGGAGTCGATAGACTTAACTATCGCCCGGTTCACACGCCACCCACGTCTTTTGAACAGGTGAAGAGGCTCATCCCTTGTTTCCTGTTTAGGATGTGGTTCCCGGCTTTCTTTTTTGTTTCCAATCTTCTTTCACTTTTTTTCGTTTCTCTTTTTTTATGTTCTCAATTGGAGTAGATAGACTTAACTATCGCCCGGTTCACACTCCACCCACGTCTTTTGAACAGGTTAAAAGGCTCATCCTGTTTAGAATGTGGTTCCCGGCTTTCTCTTTTCCAATCATTTTACTCTTAAGTAGCCCCATGCGCATCAGTGGCATCACCGCCTTGCTTGGGGTGTTATGATTAAAATATATATATATATATATATATATATGTGTGTGTGTGTGTGTGTGTGTGTGTGTGTGTGTGTGTGAGAGAGAGAGAGAGAGAGAGTTGTTACAGCATTCGCTTTCCCACATGAAACCCGGGTTCGAATCCGAAATTTATTCACCTTCTCAAAAGTTAACTTCTTGATAATATTGCACAGTGGTGATCATATCTACGCGAGTCGCTTTTGGAAAGTTTCTGAAAACAATCAACCGGCTTAATCCTAAAGCTTTGGAAGTAACATAGGGTAGATGAAGCTGTTAAAAATCCGCTGTTGGTTGCGTTAGCATGAACACCCTAGTTATCTTGATCGTTGGCATAATGACATTGTTTAAACAGCCGATCATACGTGATTATGCACACTCTCCCCCAGAAACCGTAACTAAGCATAGTTGCGGTATTTAAATCCCATGTGGGTGCTGTCGGTGTTGAACAAATACAAATCTCTGCAACAAGGAGTGGTTTATCGCTATGGCTGAAGAGTAGCTACCTCCCAAAAATCGCTAAACATTCAGCCTAAAACAGCATAGTTTGAATAAAAAAGGCCACAAACTTGATAAACAAACTTTTTCCATCAAAATATAAATTGTTATTCAGAGGAAAGATCAAAGTTATTTTTAATTATTTAAAAAAAAATTGAAACCCTTTTAACATTTTCGAAATTTTGTCAGAAAATTTTGTTTTAATTTGACTTAGCAGGTAAACAAACGTTACGACTGTTTTACAATGAAAACGTAACGATTGCATCACCCACTTTTTTCGGTGACAAACACATTAACTTGGAAATTCTCGCAAAAATCAAATAATCGTTGAATTTTTATGGAACTTTCAATTCTTATTTATAAATGAATAAAGTTATTTTAGAAATCATTATTATTTAAAAATCTTGGTAAAAGTATATATTTTAATTCTGTTACCCCCACGCCTCCACTTAAATCCATGAAATTTTAATAAATTTTAATTGGCTGAAAAATAGTTTTTTATTAGTTAATAATTAATATTATAATAATTTTATTAGAATCATTGGGGAATATAAATCATCTATTTTTTTTATTTTAAATTTAACGGCACTATCCAAAAATCTGCTCCGAAGAGTAAAATAAAAAATGCAATAAAACTTTGATATAATTTAATTTGATAAGCTTTTAATTTCTGAAATAAATAATAATAATTAAAGACATTATAAAACATTTTTCGATTACTAATTAAATTTTAAGAGAATTGTTTACATTTTTTTATAATGATAATTAATAAAGTTTTAAAAATATTTTAAAAATCTTCTAAAGATCTGTTGCCTTTAGATTTTTTAGTTTAAGAATTGATAATTATATCGATTATCGAAAATTGAAAAGTTTAATAAAAGTCGTATGCAGAATTATTTTTAAAATAATTTAAACATTTTGTACATTTGATGTCTTTTTTTATGGTAATTTCTGTATGCAAATTAAAAGGTCAGAGTTTTCTTCTTATCCGAAAAGAAATGAGGACAATTTTGTTGCTTATGAATGCCATACTTTTTTTTTATATCTCTAATCAGGAACCTGCCAACACGATCTTGATTTACAACGCGTACAGATCAAAAAGTTCAAATTTGTGATTCTTCTTCTTCTTCTTCTTCTTCTTCTTCTTCTTCTTCTTCTTCTTCTTCTTCTTCTATGTGCCCTGTCCCTTCAGGACGGAGGCGATCAGGGATCTCCACGTCTCCCTATCCCTTGTGGCTCTTAGTATGTTTGTTCCTGTTGCTCCTGGCAACCCCCGTTCCGTCATCCACCTGATCAGACCCTGCAAATATGTTATCCGCTGCCTTCCTCTGTCTCTCCTTCCTTCTATCTGTCCAGTCAGTATCAGGTTCTCCAGGCTCTCCTTCCTCATTGCATGTCCCAGGAACTTCAGTTGTCTCTTCCTGATGCTCAGCATCAATTTCCTTTTTGTTGCCATTCTTTCCAACACCTCATCGTTGCTTGTATGCTCAGTCCACGATATCCGTAGCATCCTTCTGTAGAACCACATTTCGGCCGCTTCCAGTTTTGTCCTCATTTTCGATGATATTGTCCAGCATTCACAGCCGTATTGAAGAACTGACATCACGTAGCAGTCTAGCACTCTTTTCTTCGTTTCTATTGAGATTTTCCTGTGTGTTAGTATTTTGCTCATCTTCTTGAACGCGTCCTTTGCCATGCCAATTCGCCTTCGGATCTCCGTGTCGCACTTTCCATCTCCTGTTAGAACACTTCCTAGGTACTTAAATTCTTGGACTGTGATTAAGAAATAGTTTTACTCTAAATTTCATGCTATAAATAAATAATATTTGTGTAAATCAGATTAATTAAACATGAAATTTGCTAATTTCCAAAAATAATGTGTCATAGATGTATATTTTATTTTTGCAAGATTTTTAAAACTGAGTATTAATTTTGCTTTACAAAAATGTGTCGATCGCCCCAAAATGGCGGCAAATTCAAAAATTGAAAAAGAAATCTCAAACTTGTATATTCCAATCAATATAATTTCTGTTTGAAATTTACCAGAGTATTTTGCTTACTGGAAATAGTAAATTTAACCATTTAGCTTTCAATTAAAACTAAAATAAAAGTTTCAAGAAAACATTTTCATATTTAAAAATTCAGTTTAAAAGTAACTATGCTGTTTCTCGCGATTTAGCAAAAGTACCTACTGAAGTGTGTGCTTGGAAAACAAATAACCCGTAATTTTTTAAAAATATTTCTGTTTTAAATCACATAAAATTTTTATGGTTGGAAATGAGAATTTTTTTCCTTAAAACAACAATTTGTTCCTCACGCTTTAGGCAAACTTATTCATCCGAAGAGTGATACCTTGGAATGTTTTGGCTGGCAAAAGTCAAAAGTAGGTGAGAGATGGGTGATTGTGAGCTACGTTTGCTTACGAGAGAGAAGGAGTAGGAGTGGAGGGATTTGGTTGGACAACGGAGGTATGTCTACAGCTCGCTGATAGTGGGGTCGATATAACTGGTCGATATATTCGTCTGCCTAAATAAACAAGCGAGGTGTACAAATTTAAAAGGTGAATCAAGGGAGTTTATGATTTTTACATGTTTAAAGAATATGTGGAAATATAAACATATATATATATATATAGTGTATCGAGGCAGCAAATAATTTTCAAAACATATACTGTTAAATATAAGAGACAATGAATGTCTATTATGTTTAATCATGAGCCGTTATAAACGTCGCATTTTGACTTTAATTTCAGTTGAAAATAAAGACAAAAATTCTCAAACATTTGGATAATTTTTTATTAATTTGGTTCTAAGCTTTCGGCTCATATGAGCCATCTTCAGAGAGGTTATTAAGACGGTAACACAATAACATCCACCATCAGCGACGATTTTATTTTGTGTTGACATAAAACAGTTCGCAAATTTGCAATGCGGTTCTATGACGTCACACCCCGTGATAGCGCGAAATGACAACAGGATCATGTATTCAAATGCAATTGTAACGTGTTATGACCGGATTTAAAGGTGATTTTATTAAGTGTGGGTTGTTTGGATATAATGTACATGGCCTCCAATATCTGAAGGTTCTTTTTACTGTGTAAAAGTAAAAGTACCTTCGAAAAATACGACGTTTAGAACGGCTCATGATTAAACATAATAGACATTCATTGTCTCTTATATTTAACAGTATATGTTTAGAAAATTATTTGCTGCCTCGATATACTAAATATATATATATATATATGTTAAACGTGTCTTAACAAACTTGCTTAACAATTCTCTTTAGAAGCTTATTAAGTTAAACATTAGATTAAAGACACCTTTTCCTACCTGTTCTTTACTTATTCTATCTATCTATCTATCTATCTATCTATCTATCTATCTATCTATCTATCTATCTATCTATCTATCTTGTAATCCGCAGACAGATCTGTTTCGCAGTATCACATAGCTAGATAGTTATGTAAATAAACTCAAAACGTAGTAAATGGTATGTCCCTCATCGCTCCGAAGATGGTTAACTTGCCTCTTTAGAAATTCAGTAATTAGATCAAGTCCTTCCTATGTTCAACGTCTTAAAAAAAAGAGTTCAAAACCTTACACACAGGCTTTCACAAGTGGCATTATTGTGGCACTGACTGACAAAAATTTCTAATAGAAATGTTCTTTCTGAAGGCTTGTAATCCTCTGGAAATTAAAAAACCAACAAAGGCCTTTCAGAGATTTCTATGACAAAACACGATATATTACACGACATTTTAAAAATGTTTGTAAGCTAATGGAATGCTTGCAAATGTTATTAAATAAACACATAACAGAAGACTAAAAGTGCGATACAGAGATCCGAAGGCGAATTGGCATGGCGAAGGAACATTCCAGAAGTTGAGTAAAGTATTAAGAAACAGGACAATTTCGCTAAGAACAAAGAGTACTGGATTCCTAAGTGCTGTCCGTCCTTCAATATGGCAGTGAATGCTGGACAATATCATCAAAGATGAAGGAAAAACTTGAAGCAACTGAAATGTGGTTCTACAGAAACATACTGGATATAAAGTAGGGGATCAATTCCATATTGCAATCAATATATAAACTGATTCCTCACTTTGTGGTCACAACAGTTACTATACATTTATATTCCTGAGATCCAAAAGCACAAGGTTGCATTCCAGGATCTGAGAAGAGTATTAAGAAACAGGAGAATTTCGCTAGAAACAAAGAAGAGAGTACTGGATTGCTATGTGTTGTCAGTTCTTCAATATGGCAGTGAATGCTGGACAATATCATCAAAGATGAAGGAAAAACTTGAAGCAACTGAAATGTGATTCTACAGAAGGATACTGCGGATATCATGGATCGAGCCTGTGAGCAATGATGAGGTCTTAGAAATGAGGGAAACGAAAAGGAAATTAATACTGAGCATCAGGAAGAGACAGCTAAAATTCCTGGGACATGCAATGAGGAAAGAGGGCTTGGAGAACCTGATATTAACAAGCCAGATAGAGGAAAAAGAGACAGGAGAAAGCAACGGATTTCGCTAGAAACAAAGAAGAGAGTACTGGATTGAATGATCTAATCAGTTGGATGATGGAACGACGGTTGCATGGCGCAATAGGAGAAAGTGTGCTAAGAGCCACCAGGGATAGGAAGATGTGGAAAGCCATGATCGCCTACGTCCTGAAAGGACAGGACACATAAAAGAAGAAGATATATGCCAACTGTTTATAAGAAATTACAATGTGGGTATAAAATGGGGAATCAAATCTATATTTTAATCAATATATAAACAGACACCTCATTTTTAGGCAGTGCTAGTTTTTATACATTTATATTCTAGATTATGGGCTTGAGCAAGTGGCTGACAGAACAAGGATTGTATGGTGTAACAGGAGAAAGCGTACTAAGAGCCACCGGGGATAGGGAGACATTGAAAGCCACGATCGCCTACGTCCTGAAAGGATATGGCATATAAAAGAAGAAGAAGAAATATGATAACTGTTTATAAGAAATTATAATATGGGTATAAAATGGGGGATCAAATTTATATTATCATCAATATATAAATTGATCCATCATTTTGTGACCATGCTAGTTTTCATACATTTATATCCTAGATTTATCGGCTTGCGCTAGTGGATGACGGAACGAGGGTCGCATGATGTAACAGGAGAAAACGTACTAAGAGCCACCAGGAATAGGGAGACGTGGAAAACCATGATCGTCTACGTCTTGAAAGGACAGGGGATGACGACGACGACAAAGAAGAAGAAGAAGAAGAAGAAGAAGAAGAAGAAGGAAATGAGAGTAGGAAGAGGAGTAAGAAGAAAAAGAACTTAGGAAAGAAGAAGAAGAAGAAGAAGAAGAAGAAGAAGAAGAAGAAGAAGAAGAAGAAGAAAAGAAAACAGTAACAAGAAGAAGAAAAGGAGGAGTAAGAAGAAGAAGAAGAAGGAGAGTTAGAAGAAGAAAAAGAAGAGGAGAAGGAAGAAAAACGAGAGTAAGAAGAAGACTAAGAAGAAGAAGAAAAAGAACTAAAGGAGTAAGAAGAAGAAGAAAAAGAAAATGAGAGTAAAAAGAGGAGTTAGAAGAAAAAGAACTAAATGAGTAAGAAGAAGAAGAAGAAGGAAATGAGAGTAAGAAAAGCAGTAACAAGAAGAAGAAAAGGAGGAGTAAGAAGAAGAAGCGCAAGAAGAAGAAGGAGAGTTAGAAGAAGAAAAGAAGAGGAGAAGGAAGAAAAACGAGAGTAAGAAGAGGAGTAAGAAGAAGAAAAAGAACTAAATGAGTAAGAAGAAGAAGGAAATGAGAGTAAGAAGAAGACTAAGAAGAAGAAGAACTAAAGAAGAACAAGAACAAGAAGAAGAAGGAGAAGAAGAAAGATATTTTATGTAAGCTGACCTTATAAGAAACAAATAGTCAGATCGTCTAGCCAAGCCACCAGATTGCCATAGCTTCGGTGCTGCATTTACCATGATAACAATGAGAAATCTGATATCAAAGAAAATTACTTTAAGTTTGTTGCAGATTGAAGTAAGGAAGTATTTTATTTAATTCAACTATTATTGTACTCTTTTTCTTATGACTTTAAGCTTACAAGTCGAATTATCAAAATAATAACTAAATAGACTCTGTAAGTATTTAGGTTGTAAATTTATACTAAGATAAACCTTTAAAAAAAAAACATTAACAAACAGAACCTAATTCCGTTACAATCCGGTGCACTGAGGCGTCGGATGAATGGGGAGAAAAAAAGAAATCCACGGAATAAGAACAAAACATTCAATACTCCGCAGTAAAGAAAAAAACCCCAAACGGAACCAACCACAAGAAAAAGTGCTCGATACAAAGTACAAAAGATCACACAAAAAATCTCAAGCGAGCCAAAACCTACCGCGGTTTCACACTACGGATCGTCAGGGCGGTTTCACACTACGGATTGTCAGCTCTGCCCTGACGATCCGTAGTGTGAAACCGCGGTAGATTTTTTGTGTATATATATATATATATATATATATATATATATATATATATATATATATATATATATATATTAATCATTTCACCCCAAGCAAGGCATTCCACTGCCACTATTGCGCAGGGGTTACTTAGAGAAAAGTGATTGGAAAGAGTGGTTAGATATATGAAATGTCAGAAGGAGGGTGATAGACGGGTAAGGATAGCGAGGATGGGGGTTGGGTAGATGGGAAGGGTGTTTGAGAGAATGGATGAGAGTTAGTGTGTTAGGAGGTGTCTATTGACCTTACATTTAAACTCCTGGAGATTGTAGCTGTCGGAGAAGCAAGTGTATGGAAGGGAGTTCCACAGGCGGGAAGTGCGAGGAAAGAAGCCGTTGGAGTAGAAATTGCGATTACATCTTATCGGTTTCACAGTAAAAGGGTGGGATCTAGTAGCTAATCTAGTATCTCGTGCAAATTCGTACCTAGGGGCACCAATGATCTAAGTTCATCGGAGCAGAAGCCGTGAAAGTATTTATAGTAGAGGCACAGGGAAGCCACGTCACGCCGGTGAGCGAGAATTTCTGGGATGAGGTATCATTACTTACACTATTTAAATATGGACTATTTGCCATGGAAATAGGCAACAGTAATAGAATAACGAAGGCCTATGACGTTGCTTAACTTTGATGATCGTTCGAGAATTGATCGTTCAATGAATTATGAAACATTCAAGCTAAAAGCACTTGGCATTCACCAGCGGTCCCCCATGTCGGCACAGACCAGATTCGACATTGCTTAAGTTCAGTAATCTGACGAGATCCGGTCTTTCTACGTGTCAAAATTACATAGAATTAAAGAAAATCCAAGGTTACAGTACCTGCTATTCTCAAGTAGTCACCCATCTAGGTACTGACCAATTTGACGTTGCTTAACTTTGTTGATCAACCGAGAACCGGTGTTTCAACAGGACACAGTAATATAGAATTAAGGAAAATCTAAGCTTACCGTGCCTGTTGTTATTTAGAAGTCACCCATCTAAGTATTGAGCAACTTCAAGTTTGCTTAACTTTGCTGATCGAACAAAAATCGCTTTTCTAACGTGATACGGCCGGAAACTCTTTACACCACCCGCATATCCGTATTCCCAAGAGGTCACCCATCTCGGTACTGACAAGGTTCGATGTTGCTTAACTTCGGTGATCGTACGAGAAGCGTTGTTTCTACGTGACAAAAGAATATAGAATTAGGAACATGGTATTACTAAGCAGTCACCCATCTAAGCATTGACACGGCTCAATGTTGCTTAACTTCGGTGATCAAACGAGGTTGCTTAACGTCGGTGTTGCTTAACGTCGGTATTGCTTAACTTCGGAGATCAAACGAGGGCAGCTGCTTCAACGTGACAAAAGTTTATAGAATTAAGAAAAATTCAAACGTTAGCATCTGATTTCAGAAGCTGTCACCCATCGAGGTAATAACTAAGCTTGACGTTGCTTAACTTCAGTAAATTTGTTATCTTTTTTCGTTTTCGTCATCGTTTTTATTTCCACAACATTCCTATATTAGTTATCGATCTACCAGATTCTAAATTCATCTCAAAAACCGTTGATCCGTACAGAAATATTTAAGGAAAAAAAATCAATTTTATTTTAGATGTTCCGGTTCAAGTGGTACTTGAATTTAGATTAACTCAAATGAAGCATGAATCAAGATGTATAAATTGTCAACATTCCTTTTGGTTTAGAATTGAAACTGCTGATAAAAAAAAATAAGAACGAAGCGAAACGATTGATCTGAATTTGGTTTCATTTTAGTCAATTTTTATTTTCATTTTGATCCTGTTTCATAAGATACTCAAACATTTTAAAGAGCATTAATTCGTCAATATTAGTTGTACTGACACAAACGTGAATAGTGTCCTGGGTATGATGATAAACTACATCCAGCAGAAAGGCCTCTGATCGGAAGACTGAATATCTCTTGATTCCTGTTGTTCATTGGCCCAAACTGACTTGTGGTAGTAGCAACTGTCAGGGACCGAGCTATGGGCAAATAAAGAATTCTAAGAGAAAAAAAAACTCTATGAAAGTATAAAAATACATTTTCATAGTAAAATACTGGCCTTACGCACAATTACCCTTGGGAAAGGTATTAATCGTCTTTTCATTCCCTCCAGTTATGGGTTAAATTATATGACAGATTGGGTACTATAGCCTTGGATGACAAACAGTCCACCGCAGAAAGAAGTCGCAATCTACTACAGGATAATCTCCAGCCCAGTTAGTCATGTCTCTTTTGAGACATGATCGCCCAAATCGTGTATCACGTATGGTACTTAACTGACTGACTGAATATAATAGTTGAAAAAATTGATTAAGGTTTCTACTGGGCATAAAGTGGAGGATCAGTTTTATATTGTTACAAAGTAATAAACTGATACCCCACAAATTATTATTTAATAATATAATACATATCTTCCCCCTTTAGCTTTGAGTCAAATAATAGGACAGATTGGGTTCTATAGCCTTGGCTGGCAAGCAGTCTACCGCAGAAAACAATGGCAACCTACTGCGGGATAATCTGCCTAATCAGTCAAGTCTCTTTCGAGACATGATCGCCCAGAGCGTGTATCACGTATGGCACTTAACTGACTGACTGAATATAATAGTTGGAAATATGATTAAGGTTTCTACTGGGTATAAAGTGGGGGATCAGTTTTATATTGTTATGAAGTAATAAATTGATCCCCCACCAATTACTACTTAATAATATAATACATCTCTTGCCCCTTTAGCTATGAGTCAAATAACAGGCCAGATGGAGTTCTATAGCCTTGGCTGGGAACCAGTCTACTGCAGTAAGCAATGGTAACCTACTGCGGGATAATCTTTTGCCCAGTCATGTCTCTTTTGATCGGCCAAAGCGTGTGTCGCGTATGACACTCAATCGACTGACTCATTGACTGGCAATCTATTGAATAAGTTTGAGACATAATTGGTCGGTTTAATATAAGACAAGGAGAAAATGTTTGGTATAGACGGAGTGTCGTAGTAATTATAATAGCATTAATTCGAACGATATAACAAAAGGTAACTTCAACAAATCAACATAAAATGCAAAACAGATAAAAGCATAAAACATTTGGCATTAAATAACCCATAGAGATGTTGATATGCCGCTAAACCAAATCAAACAAACAACCAGTAAGTAAAAACTCTTAAATTATTAAATTGTTTAACAATTTTTAGAATTGAAATACAGGCGTGATGGCAGTTGCAAAGGTAGAGAGAAAGGTAAAGATATACAGGGTGATGTAGAAAGAACTGGAGTCAAGTGGTTAAAAGATGGGCATTGACATTACATTTAAATTCCTGGAGGTTTTAGCCGTCAGGAAAGCAAGAATATGGAAGAGAGTTCCACAGGTGGGAAGAGTGAGAAAAGAAGCTGATGGAGTAGAATTGACGGTTGCATTTGGTTGATCTGACGGTGAATGGGTGGGACCCAGTTGCCATCCTGGTTGCACGAGTAAACCCATGTGGCAGGGGCACCAGTGACTTAAGTTCGTCGGAGCAGAATCCATGGAAATATTTATAGAACAGACAGAGGGAAGCCATATCCCGTTGGTGAGAAAGTGTCTGGAGTCGAGCCGCCAAGTCGGTACCTATCACATTACTGATTCTCTTTTGAAGCCTGCCGAGAACACTGAAATGAACAGCAGAGGCGCCTCACCATATATGACAGTATGCAAGAGCAGATGGTTGATTTGTATATGTGCAAAATGGATTCGGGCGGAAAAACATCCTGGCACTACACAGTGATCCAACCTTCCTAGCAGTGGATTTAGCTATTGGCTCAATGTGAGGAGTCCACTTGAGGTCGGAAGAAAGGGTAAGACCGAGGAGGCGAAGTATATTGCTCTCAGGAAGACTAGCTTGGTCCATGCTTATGAGAGGCAGGAGAGGTTGCCTGCGATGATTGACAGACAGCAGCTTCGTCTTAGACGCATTGAAATTTACAAGCCACTTCTTACCCCATTCAACCAGTGAATGTAGATCCCTTTCAAGATCAGCAGCGAGTTTATGTTTGTCCGCCTCGCCGGGTTTCTTACCTATGCAGGATTTGTCGGAGATTATCACTTGATCCGACTTTCACTGGGGATAAATTTATCTTCGTCGTTAAACACTCAACATGACTTTTACTGTAAATCGATTTCACAATCACATTTAATAATTATTTTTCTTTTTCGTCATCTTTCTCGTTTTCTTTATTTTTCTCGTTACATAAACACTAAACTGCAACAAACGCCCCTGTCGGAAACAATGAGACCCGACCCAATGAGACAGGACCCAAATATAAACAAAATATACGATATATTTCCATATAAACAAAATATACGATATACTTCCATTTTTTTTAGACACAGAATATCTTTTCAAACAAGTAGTACCATCTTTTCAAACATGCTGTGGAGTACGGTAGAGGTTCCCTAACCTGAGTTGTCAGCACCTCCACGCATTGAGATAAGTCAGATTTAGTACATCCGTCCATCCCGACGTTTGAACTCAGACGCCTAAAAACCAAATTAAATCAGTGAGCTAGACGTCACTTCCGCCCTACTGAGTGCTGTCCTCCGGTGCAAACCTGAATCTGGAGCATAACCTTTTTATGACCCCGGTAGACAAAATAAAAATCCCAAATCTAAACAAATTCTCTTTTTGTACCGTCTGACATCCCCAAGCAATACACACTTTAAACTTCGAAACCAACATCTGTGTTGCTAAGCGCAAATACACATCATTGTCAAAAATCCATGCTGTTGTAGGAGCCTCGGTGATGTTTGGTAAATTGGTCTTGTGCCAAACACGTCCGAAGTCCCCCCCCCAATTTAAATATCAGAAGGTTGAAGGTTGGATGTTGGAAGGATAAAATATTTTGTTTGTACATTCAAGAAAAGATTTATTAACAGAATGACAAAACTTTAAGAAGAAAAATATAAGAGAAATTTTGTTAACTGAACACAATAACACATTTGTGAGAAGAAAAAACGTTCATTGAGAAAATGCATGTAGTTTTGTAGTTAACATAGTTTAAAGAGAAATGTAAGTATTTAAAATGTCCCCAGAAGTTTAGAGTTCATGGTTTGATTGTAGGTCGGTGACAGAATGAGAAAGCAGAAATAAAGAAATAGTACTTAGCGTGTCATTTTGTTGTTTTGTTGTTGTTGTTGTTGTTGCTGTTGTTGCTGTCTTTGGAGTGAAGTGAAAAAGAAGAAAAGCAAATTGGTAGTAAAGGCGAGACATGATCGAGTCAGATTGAAGTTTCTTCCTTACATTGTGATGAGATGCTATCAGATACTGCTCCCATTCTATGTTGACATTGCTTTTGTTAGATTGCCACAAGGTCCGTCAATTAATCACTCCTATGCTAGACTGTTTTTGACTGGTCACCAACGTGGTTTAGATAGTGAAACTTCTCATATTGCGGCTCCAGCAAGCCTTTTTAGATATTGGTGTGATAAACGTCATATACGAATTTTCTTTTTCTAATCCAATCAGGATCCATAATTTTGCTTTTCACATTGATTCATATGAATTATTTTATATTTATAGGACGAGACAAAATTCTTCTTCTTCTTCTTCTTCTTCTTCTTCTTCTTCTTCTTCTTCTTCTTCTTCTTCTTCTTCTTCTTCTTCTATGTGCCCTGTCATTTCAGAACGTAGGCGATCATTTCCACGTCTCCCTATCCCTGGTGGCTCTTAACACGCCTTCTCCTGTTACACCATGCAATCCTCGTTCCATCATCCAACTGATTAGGTCCTTCAAATATGTCATCCATTGCTTTCCCCTGTCTCTTTTCCCCTCTATCTGTCCTGTTAGTATCAGTTTCTCCAAGCCCTCTTTCCTCATTGCATGTCCCACGAAGTTCAGCTGTCTCTCCTTGATACTCAGTATTAATTTTCTTTTCGTTTCCATCATTTCCAAAGCCTCATCATTGCTCACATGCTGTTCTTGGTCTGGGTTTATGCAAAATGCATTTAGCCGTATGGATCCGATTTTGCGGGTGTGCAATTTTACTTTGTGTGTTTTAGTTAGTTGATGGACGATATAGGATTTGTATCTTATACTGTCTAATGATATCGTACCAAAAGAATATACAACAATCATATGTTATTCTGCTTTCACAATTGAATACATGGTTGATGATACTCAGCTTTGCGTATATACGTTTGCGTGGATGTGATTCTTAGAAGCGGCAGTATGAGTATTTATGTTGTAGTCTTGTTTTTTTTTGTTTTTTTTTAATCATTTCACCCCGAGCAAGGCGGAAATGCCACTGATGTGCAGGGGGTTACATAAATGTAAAAAGATTAATTAGAAAAGAGTGAGGAGTACAAACTAGTTAGAAAGGAACAATAGAAAGCAGGTGCGATGACAGATACATAGGTGGAGAGAAAGGGAAGGTTATACGGGGGTGGGGAGAGAGCTAGAGTCCAGTGATTAGTAGATGAGTATTGACTTTGCAGTTAAATTTCTGGAGGTTGTAACCGTCAGGAAAGCAAGAATACGGGAGCGAGTTCCACAGGCGGGAAGTGCGAGAGAGGAAGCTGCAGGAGTAGAATTGTCGTCTGCATTTGACTAACCTGACTGTGAATGGGTGGGACCCAGTTGCCAGTCTGGTTGCACGAGTAAACACCTGTTGAGGAGGCATCAGTGACTTAAGCTCGACCGAGCAGAAACCATGAAAGTATTTATAGAACAGACAAAGGGAGGCCACATTTCGACGATGGGGAAGTGGCTGCAGTCGAGTCGCCAGATCAGTACCTATCACATTACAGACTCCTTTGGAGCTTGTCAAGAACACTGAGGAGAACAGCAGGGGCGCCTGACCATAAATGGCAGCAGTACTCAATGCACGGAGGGATGGTTGACTTGTAATAGAATTTTTTAATACCGTTTGATTTCTTTAAGAAACTGTAGGATATAATATGGCTTGATATCATGAAAGTGTTCTTTTGTGTTGGTTGTTTGGTTGTCTTTGTTTATCGATACATCAACCTCTAGAGGGTATTCAAGGACGAAATCTATATTTTACACAGTTTTATGTCTTCAACTAAATGCATTTTCAGACATTTGCAGCTACGATTCGCTATGCTAATTCTACATAGTAGAATCGCTATCATTTCCCCAATGTTTCACATTTAAACATACGACTCATTCACATAACCCCTCCCCAACACATCCCAATTTTTGGAACAGATTTTAACGTGGGTGCTTCCCTTGAAAACTACAGCCCTTACTTTTCAAGTCAAGGACGATATGTTCTCTATCCTGCATCTTCCTACTGTTGAAATTATCAATAACTGTCAGTCAGTTAAAGGTTATCTCTCTTTCTCTTTTAAAATTTCTGTAGGGATTCTCTCCCTTTACCTAACTCTTCCCTCTTTTTCTAATGTAAATAAAGGCTCGCTTTGTGCGTGCGTCTGTCCGCTCTGTCATTATTTTTACGACAATAAGTATGCAACACAGTTGAAGCTCCTTTATACGAGGTATGTGAAGCTATGTTTCATTTTTAATAATTACCTAACACCTACCCTGTTCATTTCCTAACAAATTCTATTAAATTCATATTGTGCGGTCTCCCGTTTTCCAGGATAATAGACTCCTCTAGAATGTACATATACTCCTGCTACAACAGATACAGAGTTCGACAGACATCGTTACACATCGAGTGATCCACGAGATAACGTCAGATACCGACAGATACCGAACGATAGCGAAAAATACCGACAGATACCGAACGACAGCGAAAGACACCGAGAGATGCAGCGTCCGTAATTCATAGTAGCTCTGAGCTCCACTCAGCCAGAATATTGTTACACAGCACCCATCAGTTTCCGACATGGACATACTAATTCTACTACGGCTTCACTTCAGAGACATTGTATATATCCATCTTACTGACTGTATTCCTGGATTACTAAACTGCGTTCAAGTTTGTAAACTTACGTTTAATATACTTAATTTTCTATCTCAAATTCTGTGTGTTGCTCTTTTATTTTGTGCTGTTCCCATTCCCGGGATCCACAACAATTCATATCACACCCCAGTTTATAATTATTGTTTAATAGTAACTACCTGCCTTGAGCTGCTCTCAAGCCTTAAAATGAGTGAAGTCTTATTGGGTTATTTAACTTGGCTATGATACCATGCTGGTAAGTAGGATTCAAATTTCTTTCATCAGATAAAAAATTGGTATAGATTATTTAAAAGAAGGTCGAAGCAGAATCATTTTTTTTTTTTACATTAAATGATGACCGATGTTGCTTTTGGGTCTCGGTCTCATGCCTATCCAAACAATGGAATTTGCTTTATTAGTTATTGAATCTTGCAGTGTGTGTCCGAGATTTGGGAAGCTATTGTGCAGAAACAAAAGAATATCACGCTTCCGGTGATTCAGAACAGAAGCGAGTAAAGCAAGCCATCAGATTGTTCCATATAAAAGCGGGTTAGAACAGCATGAATCTGGCGAAGAAATCGAAACCACAAAGAACTTACAGCAGGAGTTTTTTCTTTTTGCTGAGATTGATTCGCGAAGAAGCTGTCATGAATCACTTTGCTTTGGATTTTATTGTATAGTAAACGCAAGGGATTTTATGAATAAAATTACTCAGTCAGTTAAGTCGCCATACGAAAAACACGCTTGGGCGATCATGTCTCGAAAGAGACATGACTGACTGGGCAAAAGATTACCCCGTAGTAGGTTGTCATTGCTTTCTGCGGTAAACTGTTTGCCAGCCAAGGCTACAGAACCCAAAACTGTCCTGTTATTTGACTCATAGATAGAGGGGCAAGAGATGTATTATATTATTAAGTAGCAATTAGTGGGGGATCATTTTATTACTCCGTAACAATATAAAACTGACCCCTCATTTTATGTCCAGTAGAAGCCTTAATAATATTTTCAGCTATTATCATCAGTCAGTCAGTTAAGTGCCATAAGTGATACACGCTTGGGTGATCATGTCTCTTTCGAGACATGATTGACTGGGAAGAATATTATCCCGCAGTAGGTTGCCATTGCTTTCTGCGGTAGACTGGTTGCCAGCCAAGGCTAAAGAACCCAATCTGTCCTGTTATTTAACCCATAACTGGACTGATTAATACCTTCGCCAAGAATATTTGAGCATAAGTGAGTGCAACAAGTTCAAATTCCAGTTAAATTCGTTGCATTCACTTACATGCAAATACTCTTGGGAAAGGTGTTAATCCGTCTAGTTACATAATATCGTTTCTTAAGTCTTTGTCTATGAGTGTATCAAATTTGATTAAAATCGGACCACTCCTTCTATAATCCGATTTTTTCGATTATCGATTTTCTATATTCATCGGGAGTACCTCGGCACAAAACCTAGCTAAGAACACTCGCCAGAATATTGTTACACAGCACCCAGTTAAACTAAAAATCCTCGAAGCACTCTACATTAAATAATTTAAACCTGGTTTGAATACAATCAATTTCGATATTTCCAATAACGTACTCAAATGTCTGTAATCAGACCAGGGACCACAACACCACTATTTTGTCATTGTCTTCGGCCATCCGCCACGGTAGGGATGGACTTATATTTTCAATTCAATTATCTTTATTGTTAATAGCTTAAATGTTCTATGTTTACTGTGTGTTAATATTTACTCTTTGATAATGGTTTATGTGAGCCGAAAGCTTAGACCCGATAAAAAATTCAACAAATACTGTGATTTTTTGTTGTCTTTCAACGACATCACCATCAAGTATATCAGGCGGTATGAACGGATCCTACACAAAATTAATAGACAAAACTTGTCTATATTATTCAATGAAACCTGCATTAATGAAAAAATGCTGCCAAAATACACACACAATATATATATATATATATCTGAGGGAATAAGGAACAAAGAAAAGTTTACAACGTTCAAAGCATTAATTTAAAACAATGCTCGATATATAATATAGAGCTATGAATATTTATTATAAATTATATTTGAGAACATGTACAAATTTTTATCCACTAGAAAGTGTACATTTTGTTTCGACATTGATATGACAATGTCTCATCAGGTGGTGTGGAAAGGAATGGAAAGCCTCTTTTCTTATATTTGGCGAGTTGTGTGTGGGATGTTGGTGGGGGTTAGTGACAAGTCTTGTAAATTGTCCGTTAGAATTTTGAAAAGAGGGAAGGGAAGGGGATAGAGTTGATTAATGTACGTGTCGAGAATTTTATAAACAGATTTAACATAAAATATAGGGTATAGTCTTTTATGGCCTAATGGCTGTTTTTTTTTTCTTCGGGTTTAGTAAAAGGGGAGAGTAAGGAAGTGTAAGGGTGGGGAGGAATTTTTTTTTTTAATCATTTCACCCCGAGCAAGGCGGAAACGCCACTAATGTGCAGGGGGCTACATAAATGTAAAAAGATTACTTAGAAAAGAGTGAGGAGTACAAACTAGTTAGAAAGGAACAATAGAAAGCTGAGAAAGCAGGTGCGATGACAGATACATAGGTGGAGAGAAAGGGAAGGTTATACGGGGGTGGGGAGAGAGCCAGTGGTTAGTAGATGATTATTGACTTTGCATTTAAATTTATTAGATGCGATGAAATGGGAATGGTAGTTAGCACTTTATGGACCTATCTTTATTATTGAATTGTACAACTACACAATATATTTGTATTTAAACTCAGTTTTTTATAATTAATCTAATTTTGTATATTTAACATTAATTTTAAATTTAGGAAGTCACTTTTTTCTATAAAACATTAAATTACATTACAGTTTGTGGTATGGAATAGGTAAAATTTGATGCAAGAGTGTTGTTAATATTATAAATGTTTATCGTCTCTTAGGGGTTCTAATTTTGGCTTTTGTAGTTTTTAGCATGATTGTAGGGTTAGTTCTTTAATGTGTTTGCAGTTTACTGCGGTTTCATGCCTTTGTTTTAACAGTCTGTTGCTATTCATGTATTTAATGATTTCAATTTTTTCATGAAGACAAAGCAAACATGGTTCCTTTATTGATTTAAAAGTTCTTGCTTATTTGAGGATTTTACATTTAAGTTTAGGTGTTTTATTTTCGTTTTTTAACTTCCAAAAGTATTTGGAAAGAGACGTCATATTTTGTTTTTCTTTATTATTGAAGGATGAGAGGTGATTGTAAAAGCGCTTTTTAAATACGTTCATTGGGTTTCTCCATTGGGTTTCTCCATTGCGTTTCTCCATTGGGTTTTTACAGTGACAAAGGTTGTTATTATGGGGCAGACTGTTATGAGTGTTGGAATTATTTTTGTTGGATGCTTTTAATATTTTATTGTTATTTAAAAAAAATTTTTTTTTTAAATCATTTCACCCCGAGCAAGGCGGAAACGCCACTGATGTGCAGGGGGTTACATAAATGTAAAAAGATTAATTAGAAAAGAGTGAGGAGTGCAAACTAGTTAGAAAGGAACAATAGAAAGTTGAGAAAGCAGGTGCGATGACAGATACATAGGTGGAGAGTTTATACAGGGGTGGGGAGAGAGCTAGAGTCCAGTGGTTAGTAGATGAGTATTGACTTTGCAGTTAAATTTCTGGAGGTTGTAGCCGTCAGGAAAGCAAGAATACGGGAGCGAGTTCCACAGAAGAAGCTGCAGGAGTAGAACTGTCGTCTGCATTTGGCTAACCTGACTGTGAATGGGTGGGACCTAGTTGCCAGTCTTGTTGCACGTGAAAACACCTGTTGAGGAGGCATCAGTGACTTAAGCTCGTACGAGCAGAAGCCATGAAAGTATTTATAGAACAGACAAGGGGAGGCCACATTTCGACGATGGGGAAGTGGCTGCAGTCGAGTCGCCAGATCAGTACCTATCACATTACAGACTCTCCTTTGGAGTTTGTCAAGAACACTGAGGAGAACGGCAGGGGCACCAGACCATAAATGGCAGCAGTACTGCATGCACGGACGGATGGTTGACTTGTATATATGCATGATGGATTCAGGTGGAAAAAACATCCTGGGTCGACATAGTGACCCAACCTTCTTTGTAGTAGATTTTGCTATGGATTCAATATAGTGGTTCCATTTGAGGTCTGAGGATAGGGTAAGTCCGAGGAGGCGTAGTGTATTACTCTCAGGGAGAATCACTTGGTCCATGCTTATGGGAGGCAGGAGAGGTTGCCTGTAATGGTTGACAGACAACAACTTGGATGAATTGAAGTTGACAAGCCACTTCTTGCCCCAGTTCACCACAGAGTGTTGATCCCGCTCAAGGTCAGCAGCGAGATTATGTCTGTCCGCCACGACAGGTTTCTTACTGGAGCGGGAGTATATTGTAGTGTCATCTGCGTAGATGCCTACTTGGGATTTGATCTCATCTGGGAGGTCGTTGATGAAAATAAGGAAGAGCGTCGGGCCCAGGATAGAGCCCTGTGGGACACCAGCATTCGTGCTGTAGGACGAAGAGGCACGCCCATTCAGAACGACCTTCATTTTGCGGTTATTTAAGAAAGATTGGATTAGGTCAAGCAGGCGACCGGTAACACCATAACCGCGTAGTTTGCATAGGAGGCCAGAGTGCCAAACCCTGTCGAAAGCCTTGGAGATGTCCAGAGCAACCGCGCGAGCCTCGTCAGACTCATCAAGGGCCTGTAGCATGTACTCCGTTACGGTTGTTATGCAATTTAATTATTTTTCTAGATTGTTGGAGCAGCTATAGCTTAGTTTTGTTGTATTCCTATTGAAAAATTTGCTTACACGGTTATTTTTGGGGAAATGTTTATCTTTTAGTTTAATAAATTTATATCCCAGTTTAAAGTTAACTAACAGATTAAAAGGAGGATTATACCATATGATTTTCTGTTTCTATTTTTTCTTTTTAGGATCCTGAATTTTTCCACAAAGTTAATTTTGGAGGATTGATATCCGCTGTCTTTAAGAATTTGAGGAATGTGTGTAAATGCAGCGTTCAACTGGTAATGGAATATGTTTGATAATTGATGGTGGGTGATTAGAGTTGGGGTTTATATATATTGGGTTAGCAGTATTTTTCATTTAAGGTTGGAAAGTGTTCGATACTAAGTCTAATGTTATGTGTAGGAAGTCAACTTGTTTTATATTAGGATTAATTACTACGTTAAGACCAAAAGATTTAAAGACTTTATGAATTAATTTTCTAATTTTATAAAACTTGCCTCCACGAGATTTATTTATTATCATGAGTCCGTCACCTCTATAGAGTCCTGTAATGTTAGTGTCAATTTCTTTATACGTCGTGAGGTTGTACAAGAGGAATAATCCGACTAGATCCAAGTTGGCATGTATGCCGACGACACAACAATCTACTCCCGCATCGATCAGAAACCAGGTCTGGACGACAAAGTGAACCTCGCTGCCGTACTTGAAAGGGACCTCCAATCCGTAGTGACCTGGGGTAGGAAATGGTTGGTAAATTTCAATGCCTCCAAAACAAAGCTGTTATCAACTAACCACAATAGACAATCTCATCTACCTCCCATTAGCATGGGACAGGCTAGCCTCCCAGAGAGTAAAATACTACGCCTCCTTGGCCTTACACTCTCGGCGGACCTCAAATGGAATGACTATATTGAATGCATTGCCAAATCTGCTGCTATGAAAGTCGGCTCCCTGTGCAGGGCCCGGAAGTTTTTCCCACCTGAAACTATTCTGCACATATACAAATCTACCATCCGCCCGTGTATTGAATATTGCTGCCATATCTGGTCGGGTGCCCCTGCTGCTCTCCTTGGGCTTCTTGACAAAATACAAAGGAGGATCTGTAACGTGGTTGATACTGACTTGGCAGACCGGCTGCAGCCGCTCTCACACCTACGTGATGTAGCTTCCCTGTGCCTCTTCTACAAGTACTTTCATGGCTTCTGCTCCGATGAGCTTAGATCACTGGTGCCGCCTAAGCACGAATTTACACGAGATACTAGATTAGCAACTAGGTCCCACCCTTTTACAGTTAAACAAATAAGATGTAACCGGAAATTCTACTCCGACAGCTTCTTTTCTCGCGCTTCCCGCCTGTGGAACTCCCTTCCACAAGTCTGCTTTCTCGACAGTTACAATCTCCAGGTGTTTAAATGTAGGGTCAATAGACACCTCCTATCACACTAACTCCCAACTATTCTCACAACACTCTCATCTACCCAACCCTAATTCTCGGTATCCTCACCCGCCTATCACCCACCCTCTGTTATTTCCTATATTTAATCAGCCTTTCTCCACTCTACGTAGCCCCCTGCACAGTAGTGGCAGTGACATGCCTTGCTCGGGGTGAAACGCTTATAAAAAAAAAAAAAAAAAAAAGAACCGAAGATTCTGCAGAATCCAGGACTTCAATAGATAAATCAAAATTATCTGTTGAATATTTTATCCACTGTTTGTTGTTGTGAATGAGAACTGATTATATATAAGAAATATTATATTATATAAGAAATACTATATTTTAAGAAAAGAGACTTTCCATTCCTTTCACTCCACCTGATGAGACATTGTCATTTCAATGTCGAAACAAAATGTGCACTTTGCAGTGGATAAAAAATTATACATGTTCTAAACATATATATATATATATATATATATATATATATATATATATATACACTACCGGCCATATTTATAGGCCACCCCAATTATTTAAAAGAAATGATGTATTTCATACTATTTTTAGTATTTATTGACAAGTGGATAATTGTAAATGAAAATAGAATTGTTCTTTTGTTATTATTACTTTGCAAAATTTTACAAGGTAGCCAGGAAGCCTTTACTTCGACCAGCCAATAAGAAGAAGAGACTAGCATGGGGAAGAGAGCACAAAAAACTGGACACCAAAACAGTTCATTTGATGCACATTTTATTGTGCAGTATTAACAAAAGAACCATTCTATTTTCATTTAGAATTATCCACTTGTCAATAGATACGAAACAAATAGTATGAAATACATCATTTCTTTTTTAAAAACTGTGCTGGCCTAATAAGTATGGCTGGTAGTGTATATATATATATATATATATATATATATATATATATATATATTGATTGATTGTTTAATACTTAGTTTTTTAGTTATAATAGGGTAAGACCATTACAGATTTATATTAAAAATGTTCGATACAATTATATCGTAGAACCTTGGAATATTTTTCATTTTTAAACGAGTTATTTCGCTACCCAGGTTTCTACCATGAGTGGTGTCTTCAGGCGATTTTTAATAACTGATTTTACCGTTTACCGTTTTTCTTTTTAAGAACGCTCTTGTAGCGGTGTTTTATTTGAACGTCCACGTGGCAAAGAATTTATAAACGCGCAATATCAAAATTCAAACGGATTATGACGTTTTCATCTATGGTTGTATGAACCTAAAAGGTATTTCTTAGTGTGGATGCATTTATTAAAATTTCTTTTTTTTCGGTTAAAATTTCTTTTTCATTTGGGAATATCATAATTTCTAATTTTTTTTCTTGGCACAGTCTACATATTTGTACACCGTTGTAAGGCTTGGCTGTTTTTACAATGCTTCACGTTATGGCTGGTTTATTTCCATATTCTGATTTCAATTTCCAGACGTAGTTAGCCAATTTTTTATTGTTTTTCAATTTTTCTATTTTAAATGTAGATCTGTGATTGAACCACCTGGTCTTAAAGGAGTCTTTGGCTGAGCCCAAATATATCTTGTTTTGGCCATCTGGGTCATGTACCTCTGCCTTGTAAATTATTTCTTTTGTGTTGCAGAGACCTTGAAGTGGACATTTATTTTTGTCTCTGCAATTGCATTCGTTGTTAGTGGTTTTGTTTTGTACGATGCTATTTAAATTTCTGGCGTTTTGTTTTTTTATGAAACTATCTAAATTATTAGTGTTACTATGACTTAGTTTGATTATAGTTCTGTTAAAAATTTTGTTTAGTTCTGATTCTTTTGGAAAGTGTCTATCTATTAGTCTAAAAAATATTTGTCCTATTTTGGTCTTTACTTCTAAATTAAACGGTGGGTTGAACCAGATAATGTTTCGTTTTCTATTGTTGTTTTTGATTTGTCTGTTTGGTTGAGAATTATATTGTAAAATGTTTTTATGGCCAGAATTTCTTAGTGCATCATCATATATATTTTTCTTTTCATTAAATATTGATTTGTTTGACGAATTATTAGATAGTCTGTGTTCTATTCCTTTGTAAATGTGTTTAATTATATTATTTGGTTGACTGGACTTTGTATTTGTGTATGATAACGTGTTTGTTTTCATGTATGGCAAGACATTTCCAGTTTGTAAATTAAGTTCTACATCTAAATATTGTGCCACTTTATTATTTGTGTCCACTGTAATATCAAAATCTAGTTCTTTGAATAATTTAAAAAGCCGTTTCCTTATTTTATCATTTATTCTTTTATTGTCTGGTGCTATTATTAATCCGTCATCTCTCTCTCTCTCTCTCTCTCTCTCTATATATATATATATATATATATATATATATTAATCATTTCACCCCAAGCAAGGCATTCCACTGCCACTATTGCGCAGGGGGTTACATAGGGGAAAGTGATGAGGAAGAGTGGTTACATATAGGAAATGTCAGAAGGAGGGGGATAGACGGGTAAGGATACCGAGGATGAGGGTTGCGTGGATGGGGAGAGTGTTTGAGAGAATGGATGCGAGATAGTGTGTTAGGAGGTGTCTGTTGACCTTAAATTTAAACTCGTGGAGATTGTAGCTGTCGGGGAAGCAACATACAACATACAAGTTTGTAAATTAAGTTCTACATCAAAATATTGTACCACTTTATTATTTGTGTCCACAGTAATATCAAAATCGAGTTCTTTGAATAATTTAAAAAGCTGTTTCCTTATTTTATCATTCAGTCTTTTGTTGTCTGGTGCTATTATTGATCCGTCATATCTATCTATCTATCTATCTATCTATCTATCTATCTATCTATCTATTTTTTTTTTTAATCATTTCACCCCAAGCAAGGCATTCCACTAGCACTATTGCGCAGGGGGTTACATAGAGGAAGGTAGTGAGAAAAAGCGGTTAGGAAATGTCAGAAGGAGGGTGATAGACGGGTAAGGATGTAGATGGGAAGAGTATCTGAGATAATGGATGCGAGCTAGTTTGTTAGGAGGTGTCTATTGACGTTACATTTAAACTCCTAAAGATTGTAGCTGTCGGGGAAGCAAGTCTGTGGAAGGGAATTCCACAGGCGGGAAGTGCGAGAAAAGAAGCTATTGGAGTAGAAATTGCGGTTGCATTTTATCGGTTTCACTGTAAAAGACTGTGCCTAGAAGAAAAAATTCCGGTTGCATTTTTATCGGTTTCACTGTAAAAAAATCTAGCAAATTCGCACCTAGAGGACACCAGTGATCTAAGTTCATCGGAGCAGAAGTCATGAAAGTATTTATAGAAGAGGCACAGGGAAGCCACGTCACGGCAGTGAGAGAGTGACTGTAGCCGGTCTGCCAAGTCGATATCGATCACATTACAGATTCTCCGTTGTATTTTGTCAAGAACCCCGAGGAGAATAGCAGGGGCACCCGATCAGATGTGGCAGCAGTATTCAATACACGGGTGGATGGTAGATTTATATATGCGCAGGATAGATTCAGACGGAAAAAAAACTTCCGGGATATAATCCGTGGTTGTAAAGAGGTCGGTTTAAAATTCTAATCACCTAATGAATATCAAAACATACAACGGCCGAAACGTCGTGAATATGACATAAAGGTGAGGACAACAGTCCGAACAATGTAAATGGCGTAATGAGCACGTTTTTATCAGTCGGTTTTTTACTGATACTTCGAAACTAAAAAGTAGGGGGGGGGACAGAATGGTGGGTACAATCATAAAAAAAACATAAGAAACGCAGATGGTATGGTCTTGATGGTAGACACCAAAAGGATGCTTACATAAGAAAAACTAGAAGAAAGAAATAATTTTAAATTATAAGAAGATATATATAATCGTTGTGATATTGTGGATATTGGCTCGGAGAGCCGAGTTCGAATTCCAGTTGAATTTGTTGCATTCACTTGCCCCTTAGGAAAGCTATTAATCTATCTCTTTTCACTTAAGCTATAGGTTGAAAAATAGGACAGATTAGATTCTATAGCCTTGGTTGGCAACCAGTCTACCGCAGAAAGTAATGGCAACCTACTGCTGGAAAATCTTCTGCCTAGTCAGTTAAGTTTCTTTCAGACATGATCACCCAAGCGTGTACCACGTATGGCACTTAACTGACAGCAGGAACACACCAAGATGCGAGCTACAAATTGGAAATATCGAAATTAACATATAGTGAAATTTAATTATCTGGTAAAAATCCTTGTTCGTGTGTTTGAAAAACAGAAAAATCAGTTATTATATATCACCTGAAGATACCGAAATTTATAAACCTAGGTTGCACAAAAAAAAACTAACTTCCAAAGTAAAAATATCCAAAAGTTCTTCAATATAGAATTATTGAACACTTTCTAATACAACTACTTACTGGTCTAATTTAATTATGACCAAAAAACTAGCTAACTAATATATATATATATATATATAAATATATATTCCATTTCTAAACGAGTTATTACGCTTTAAAATGGAAAATCTTCAACAGTTCTACAATATAATTGTATTGAACACTTTTAATACAAATGTGCACTGGTCTAATCTTATTATGACCAGAAACTAAGTTATTAAACAATCAATCAATATATATATATATATATATATATATATATATATATATATATATATATATATATCATTTATATATATATATATATGAAAGTGAAGGCAGTAGAATAATGTATAATGAAAGTGAAGGCAGTAGAATAATGTATAATAAGTATCTATCTATCTATCTATCTATCTATCTATCTATCTATCTATCTATCTATCTATCTAGATTGCTACATATACCTTCATATAAAATATATAAATATTGTCAGCCGTATACAACGAAAGTCTCTTTAAAGAAGGGTTGCTGCCCATGCATATATATATATATATATAGTTTATCGAGGCAGGAGATAATATTCTGAACATACACTGTTAAATATAGCAGACAATGAATGTCTGTTATGTTTAATCATGAGCCGTTCTAAGCATCGTATTTCGATTTAATTTCAGGTGAAAATAAACACTTATTTATGAACATTCGGTAACTGTTATCGTCGCTTAGCAATGTTTTATGTCAACACAAGATAAAAGATAAAATCATCTTTGATGGTAGATGTCTTCATGCTAACATCCCTGTAACCTCTCTGAAGATGGCTCATGTGAGCCGAAAGCTTAGAACCATCGAAATAATAAAAAAAATATCCATATTTTTGACAATTTTGTCTTTATTTTCACCTGAAATTAAAGCCAAAATACGGTGTTTAGAACGGCTCATGATTAAACATAATAGACATTCATTGTCTGTTATATATATATATATATATATATATATATATATATATACATTCATTTATTAATCTGTAAATTCAGATCACATTCGGTGGCTATAGCAATTTGAATACGTCAATTCGAGACATCTTTTTTTTCAATCGTATCACCCCGAGCAAGGCGGTAATGCCACTGATGTGCAGCGGGCTACATAAGAGGAAAAAGATTAAGTAAAAGAGAGTGAAGAGAAAGATGAACCAGTTAGAAAGGAGCAAGAGAAGTATGGGAATACAGATGTGATGAAAAAAAAAAACCCAAACGGAACCAAACACAAGAAAAAGTGCTCGATACGAAAGTACTAAAATACAATAGTAGAGCAAAAACACACCAAAAATCTAAAGTGAGCCAAAACCTACCGCGGTTTCACACTACGCACTAGATTTTTCGTATATATATATATATATATATATATATATATATATATATATGAATTGATATCAAAATTTTCATAATTCCGTTATTATTATAATCAATGATTTTTTCTTTATAGATCTGTTTGAGAAATCATGACCGAAATGATTGTTTCATGCGACACAAGAAGTGATTTTGAGAATTCATTTTATTATTGCAAATAAATAAATCGCGACTCTGTGGTGAATCTTGCCGCTGCTTGAATCGCATTATGAAAATCCTCTTATATTTTGTCTCTGCATAATTTTTATTATTTAAATTTTGTTGCTTCTCTAAGAAATAACTGTCGTCATTCAGATAAATAATATGCTACTGATTGATTCTCTTAACGAAATGATTAACTAGATAAGTTCATCTAGCCTGTTTGTTCTTTAGTTCACTGATGATAATGGCTGAGTTGAATTGATAAGAATCCCGTTATTTATTCATTCTTTATGTTTCGGTTTTGATTAGAAATTTTCTTTTTTTTTTTATTGTGGATATTTATTTAGACTAATCTTTGATTTGCCATCGGCCTGTGTTTCTTTTTCTTTCGAAATAGGCGTTTTTATTTGTAAGTACTAAAAAAAAAAATCCCCCCAACTGGATTAAGGATCTTTTTATCAGTTTTTTCAGCTTTGGTAAACGCCGAAAAGATCGGATCGATATGAAAATCGAATGGGTTTGAAACATAATTGATTGTCCCAGTAGGGTACAAGAACAAAATGTTTGATACAGACAGGAAATCCTTTCCTAAGTATCCTTTCATTCATTCATCATCCGTTACACCCAATGGTGTGTAGGGCAGCAACAAATCCTCTCCACCTCTGCTTATCTTGGGCCAGACTAGTCAATGAACCCCAAGATTACTGCATGGCTTTCATCTCATTCTCCACCGTCCTTCTCCATGTCGTTCTTGGTCTTTCTCTCTTTCTTTTGCCATCTGGGGTCCAGTGCAGTGCTGTTCTTGGATTGAATGAGGATCTTTCCGGAGCACATGCCCCATCCATCTCCACCGCCTTCTTGTCATGATGGTGCCCATGTTCTCTTGCTTGCATCTCTTCAACAGATCTTCATTGGAGATCTACTCTGGCCAAAATATTCTCAGTATTCGACGAAGGCATATGGTGTGAAAGGATCGAAGTTTGGCGAGATCCGCCTTAGTCATCATCCAGCACTCAAATCCGTAGAGGAAAGAAGATACAGCACAGTTCTGGGATAGCTTGAGCTTGGTGTTGGTGCTGTACTGTGTTGATCTCCAGATATTGTTCATTTCCTTAAACAAACTCCTGGCCTTGCCCAGTCTGCTTTGAAAATCCTCTTTCGTGCCACCCTCGGGTCTGATGATACTGCCCAGAAGTAAGTATCATAGCCTTAATTAGTAAAACATATTTGCTAAAAATAGATTCACGATTTCGCGACATAACAATTATGCCGCTAAATCGTGTATAGTTAGTCCTTTCTTCTTGCTTTTTCATTAATACCATGTGTAGGAATTCAGCTTTGCTACACAGAGCTCAAATGTTGCGCACTCACGTTTACATCAAACTCATTACTGTAATAATTGTCTACGAGGTCATAATTCTAATTATTTACAGTTCAGTTCAAAGAACTTAACTGATATTTATTTATTAACGATTAGTAGTTTCATTTAGTGAATAGATGGGGCCTAACGATTATCCCATGCTTTTTGAAAAGAAAATCGATCAGGGACATCCTCAATCCAATAACATTTTTATTTAATGCTTATATATTTTCATCCATATCTTTAATTTACGTTGCTAGAATTTTAGAAGGATTGCTCTACGATACTAGTCGTTCTAACTGATAGTACTACTTAAGTTAACTAATACCCTCGTAAAAAGCAGAGACATTGTTTTTTAGTTGGTTGGTTGGTTGGTTGGTTTTGTTTACCGGTATATCAATACCTCTGGAGGTTATTTAATGCCAAAATTTAAATAATCTGAATACCATTTTTATGGGTTCAACTAAATATATTTTGAACGCAATGGTATGCCCTCAAATATAGATAAAATGTACGTTTGTTGATTTTACTTTAAAAGTGTATTGTTGGTCTTTTTAATATAAATATTTATTGTTGGTCACTTTTCTATAAATATGACTTGTTGGTCATTTTACTACAAATATATATCGTTGGTCATTTTTAATATGAATAGTTTTGTTGGTCATTTGACTATAAATATGTATTGTTGGTCATTTTTAATATAAATATGTATTTTTGGTCATTTTTAATATAAATATATATTGTTGGTCATTTTCAATATAAATATGTATGGTTGGTCATTTTTAATATAAATATGTATTTTTGGTTATTTTTAATATAAATATATATTGTTGGTCATTTTAAATATAAATATGTATTGTTGGTCATTTTAAATATAAATATGTATTGTTGGTCATTTTACTATAAATATGTATTGTTGGTCATTTTAAATATAAATATGTATTGTTGGTCATTTTACTATAAATATGTATTGTTGGTCATTTTAATATAAATATTTATTGTTGGTCATTTTTAATATGAATATTTTTGTTGGTCATTTGACTATAAATCTGTATTGTTGGTCATTTTCAATATAAATATGTATTGTTGGTCATTTTTAATATAAATATGTATTGTTGGTCATTTTTAATATAAATATGTATTGTTGGTCATTTTTAATATAAATATATATTGTTGGTCATTTAAATATAAATATGTATTGTTGGTCATTTTACTATAAATATGCATTGTTGGTCATTTTAATATAAATATGCATTGTTGGTCATTTTACTATAAATATGTATTGTTGGTCATCTTAATATAAATATGTATTGTTGGTCATCTTAATATAAATATGTATTGTTGGTCATTTTTAATATAAATATATATTGTTGGTCATTTTAAAATAAATATATATTGTTGGTCGTTTTACTATAAATATTTATTGTTGGTCATCTTACTATAAAAATGTATCGTTGGTCATTTTTAATATAAATATTTATTGTTGGACATTTTAAATATAAATATGTAAATGGATGGTCCTTTTCTATATAAAAATGTATTGCTAATATTTTTACTATAAAAATGTATTCTTATACTTTAAAAGTTTTGTTAGAAGAAGGGTTGATAATTTGCCCCTAGCAGGGAACTTAACAGGTGCATCCATCACAAGTCAATGGGATGTGGGAACAACAACAACTAAGAGGTGCTTCCAAGCGTCTCAAGACCTCCTATCTCCCGTTCAGAGGCCTTGCTGCCGGGTTTAGATTTTTCTTGTAGGGGGTTAATCATTACCGATTATCAGTTTGAAATTATGTTTACGTCGTTGATAATTGCATATTCTGGAAATTGTCCGACTGCTACATGTTATGGTCGAGTGGTTAAAACGTTCGTTTTCTGACTAGGAGACTCGGGTTCGAATCTCCCCTTGATCGATTTGTCAGGAATGTATTTTTTTAAAATCGTATCACCCCGAGCAAGGCGGTAACGCCACTGATGTGCAGGGGGCTACGTAATAGTGAAAAGATTGGAAAAGAGAAAGCCGGAAACCACATCCTAAGCAGGGAACAAGGGATGAGCTTCTTAACCGGTTCAATAGACGTGGGTGGAGAGTGAACCGGGCGATAGATAGATCTATCTACACCAATTGAAAAAAAAAAAACAAAGTGAGAAGATTGAAAAATAGAAAGCCGGAAACCACATCATAAACAGGGAACAAGGGATGAGCTTCTTAACCTGTTCAATAGCCGTGGGTGGAGTGTGAACCGGGCGATAGATAGATCTATTTTTTTAAAATAATTTTTTAATTCCACCCTTTTACAGTTAAATCAACCAAATTCAGACTACAATTCTGTTCCATCAACTTGTTTTCTCGCGCTTCCCGCCTGTGGAACTCCCTTCCATATACTTGCTTTTCAGACGGCTATAACCGCCAAGAATTTAAATGCAAAGTCAATTCCCATCTCTTATCCACTTAACTCCAGCCCTTTCCACATCAGCCCGTGTATCTTGTTCTTTTCCTTTCTCTCTACCTTCGCAACTGTCTTCACTCCTGTGTTCACATCCTTCTCTTGCCCTTTTTCTATCACCCACTGTAGCTGGTTTGTCTTTGTCTTCACTATTTCTCCATCACCCCGTGTATCTTGTTCTTTTCCTTTCTCTCTACCTTCATAATTGTCTTCACTCCTGTGTTCATATCCTTCTCTTACTTTTTCTCTTTCTCCCCCTGTAGCTGGTTCGTCTTTGTTTTCGCTCTTTTCCTGGCCAAAACTTTTAACTCTCTTATGTAGCCTCCTGCACATCAGTGGCGGTATCGCGTTGCTTGTGGTGAAATGATGAAAAAAAAAAAAAAAAAAAAAGAAAAGAAAGAATAATGACATCCTCGGATACAAGTACTCAGCTATACATCATCAAATACGCAGTAATCATTGGCGTAAGCACAGTTTTAAACTTGACATTGGCAAGTAAACACAAAATACCTATAACTATTTATAAACGCAGGGATCGATTTGACAATATATCTTATGAACAAGACCCTCCCTTATTCTAAAAATATTAAAAATATTTTCGATTCTGTAGTAACGGTGAAGTAAATGTGCAGGAAACGTGATGATTATTATTTTTTTTAATCATCTCACCCCAAGCAAGGCATTCCACTGCCACTATTGCGCATGGGGCTATATAGGGGAAGGTAAAGAGAAGGAGTGGTTAGATATAGGGAATGTCAGGAGGAAGGTGACAGATGAGTAAGGATACAGAGGATGAGGGTTGGGCAGATGGGAAGAGTGTTTTTTTTTAATCATCTCACCCCAAGCAAGGCATTCCACTGCCACTATTGCGCATGGGGCTCCATAGGGGAAGGTAAAGAGAAGGAGTGGTTAGACATAGGGAATGTCAGGAGGAAGGTGACAGATGAGTAAGGATACAGAGGATGAGGGTTGGGCAGATGGGAAGAGTGTTTTTTTTTAATCATCTCACCCCAAGCAAGGCATTCCACTGCCACTATTGCGCATGGGGCTACATAGGGGAAGGTAAAGAGAAGGAGTGGTTAGACATAGGGAATATCAGGAGGAAGGTGACAGATGAGTAAGGATACAGAGGATGAGGGTTGGGCAGATGGGAAGAGTGTTTTTTTTAATCATCTCACCCCAAGCAAGGCATTCCACTGCCACTATTGCGCATGGGGCTCCATAGGGGAAGGTAAAGAGAAGGAGTGGTTAGACATAGGGAATGTCAGGAGGAAGGTGACAGATGAGTAAGGATACAGAGGATGAGGGTTGGGCAGATGGGAAGAGTGTTTTTTTTAATCATCTCACCCCAAGCAAGGCATTCCACTGCCACTATTGCGCATGGGGCTACATAGGGGAAGGTAAAGAGAAGGAGTGGTTAGACATAGGGAATGTCAGGAGGAAGGTGACACATGAGTAAGGATAGCGAGGATGAGGGTTGGGCAGATGGGAAGAGTGTTTGATAGAATGGGAGCAGGTTAGTGTGTTAGGAGGTGTCTATTGACCTTACATTTAAACTCCTGGAGATTGTAGCCGTCGGGGAAGCAATCGTGTGGAAAAGAAAAATGGAATATGTGTACCGAGTTCGAATCTCGACCTACTCTCTGATGTTCACGTTCGCAGTGACGGCTTGGGAAACTCTTATTCATTAGCTTTTGATTAGATAGGAGGATAGACTGGACTGTCTACCCTTGGGTGGAAACCCGTCTCTCAGAATAGCTACTCTGAATTCTAAACCTTGGGGAAGAGTAATCATTTGACAACCTTTCTCTACCAGTAATAATAATTGATAAAAATAAAAATTAATATATGTGACGCTTTAAAAACTTTCACGACCAATAACATTCTTATTAATATTAATAAAAAAACGGTAGTGGCTTTATTAACCGTTTTCTTGTAAGGCAATATTCAGCAAGTGCTTGAATTTTATAAAAGTCTACGTGTTATAGCTGAGGGGAAGACAAGAGTTGGATTCATGCCATCATGGCCGGATCTGACTACCGGGCACACCGGGCACACCGGACACACCGGGCACACCGGGCACGGGTCCTGGCCGATCCGTGCAATCATAGTGAAAATCCGGGCAAGGAAAAATGTCTTCGTCAGAAATCAAACTAAACAATTCACGAAGAAAGAAAGAAAGAAAGAAAGAAAGAAAGAAAGAAAAACGAAGAAAACATACGAATGAATGCAGTAAAAATCTGTTTGTTTATTAATTTTGGGAGAAAAGATTGGTTATACTCAGAAAGTCCAAACCCGATTTCCTGCTTTCGTTCACGTTCTGTGCCTAATTTCCATAGGAATAGCCGAAAAAATCCGCATAAATCATAGTTTCTGGAAACGGATGACACTGATGACGTCATCATATTGTCAACTAATAAATTCGGGCAATTTTCTCTGTGCCCGGTGTTTTTTTAGCATCAGCTACGGTCCTGAATGTCATCATTATTGAACATAGAATAGGGTGTGCGAGGAGTAGAAAACAAAAAAACATTAACTTTATAACTCGAGTCCTGTCATAAATAATTTCGTCAGATCGAGACTTTCATTTGGAGGTTATGCATAGTAAAATGGCCTCGAGTGAATTAATTCTGCAGGATCATTCTTCTTCGAACCTCGTGGACTGGCGCTACCCAATCATAAAGAAACAACTGTACTAAATAACAGAATCTAGTTCAATTAAATACTTTCAACTGTAGCAACAACTAAAATGGATAGTACATATAACACAAAGAAAAACTAATGACACAATAATGGTGTTGACATCTCACACCACCGCTGACAAAATGTTGAGAAGTAAAACTCAGAAATACTGGGAAGATCAATAACAGCTGTTAGACTTGAGATACCCATTTTAGTTATGAAAATTGTTTGAATATATATATATATATATATATATATATATATATATATATATATATATACACTAGCAGTATACCCTGGCGTTGCTCGGGTGTAATGAAAGCTTTAAAACTAATCCATGGTCCTGGAGTTCAAACTCTTTGGACGTTGGCACGAAAGACTAAAACGCGGTAGTTATTTCCAGTTAAAGCGAAACCGTAGACTGAAAGAAAAATGAATGGATGTGAGTCAAATTTTGATTTCCTGGTATCGATATCAAATTTTCTGCACTATTTTAAGAAGTGCAACTTTGAAACTTCTGAATATCGTTTCTTATGTCTTTGTCTATGAGTGTATCAAATTTGATTAAAATCGGATCACTCCTTCAATAACCCGATTTTTTCGATTTTCGATATTTATCGGGGTATCTCGACACAAAACCTAGCTAAGAACACTCGCAGATGCTTAGAGTACAACTGTGTAAAATTTCAAGAAAATCGGTTCAGCCGTTTCGGAATCTATAGTTAACGGACCAACACACACAGACACACACACACATACAAAGTTCCATTTATATATATATATATATATTGTGTTAAATTGTAATGATGTTTATTGCCAAAATTGCTGTTTGTTTTCAATAGTTTACTGGTGGAAAGGTATTTTAAGCAAGCAGATTTTTGTAATAAAGTGCTCGATATCAAGGTAAACATACCGCGTTAATAGAATTAATGTGGATAAACTAGTCAGCTGAGAAGTATTACTTCAGTGAAGTTTCGTGAAAACATTATTGCGTTGTCTTCACTCTTCAGGGCTTTTGCTTTTCTCCTGTTATTTTCCATTTTTTTACCTATTTATATGAATTTTGGAGTAATTTGATATCTTTGTGCAAGAGTAATTATTTTTGCTTGATGGATGTTCTTTCTTAAGAGGTATATATATATATATATATATATATATATATATATATATATATATATATATATATGTATGTACATGCTTAGGCGGCACCAGTGAACTAAGCTCATCGGAGCAGTAGCCATGAAAGTACTTGTAGAAGAGGCACAGGGAAGCCACATCACGCCGGTGTGAGAGCGGCTGCAGCCGGTCTGCCAAGTCAGTATCAACCACGTTACAGATCCTCCTTTGTATTTTGTCAAGAAGCCCAAGGAGAGCAGCAGGGGCACCCGACCAGATATGGCAGCAATATTCAATACACGGGCGGATGGTAGATTTGTATATGTGCAGAATAGATTCAGGTGGGAAAAACTTCCGGGCCCTGCACAGGGAGCCGACTTTCATAGCAGCAGGTTTGGCAATGGATTCGATATAGTCATTCCATTTGAGGTCCGCCGAAAGTGTAAGGCCAAGGAGGCGTAGTATTTTACTCTCTGGGAGGCTAGCCTGTCCCATGCTAATGGGAGGTAGATGCGATTGTCTATGGTGGTTAGTTGATAACAGCTTCGTTTTAGAGGCATTGAAATTTACCAGCCATTTCCTACCCCAGGCTACTACGGATTGGAGGTCCCTTTCAAGTACGGCAGCGAGGTTCACTTTGTCGTCCACACCTGGTTTCTGATCGATGCGAGAGTAGATTGTTGTGTCATCGGCATACCTGCCAACTTGGGATTTAATGGTGTCGGGGAGATCATTAATGTACATCAGAAAGAGTGTGGGACCTAGGATAGAACCTTGAGGGACGCCCGCGTTCGTATGGTAGTTTTGGGAGGCATGCCCATTTAATACCACCTTCAATCGGCGGTTAGAGAGGAAGGACTGGATGAGGTCAAACAGATGTCCAGTTATCCCATAGCTTCGCAGTTTGCACAAGAGGCCAGCATGCCAGACCCTGTCGAATGCTTTGGAGATATCCAAAGCAACGGTTCGGACTTCACCATACTTGTCGAGTGCCCGGTATATGTAGTCGGTAATGGTCGTTAGAAAGTACTAACCTTCAAATGGCACGTGCCAAAATTTAGGCCCAATCGGATTCTTAGTGTACAAATTACAGTTACTTAAGTGAAGCTACTGTTGCAAATTTTCAAAACAATTGAAAAATCTCAATTTCGTCTGTTGATAAAGTATTGCTTTCTGATGGGAAAAATACTGTTGAAGTAAAGAAATGACTTGATAAGTGTTATTCGCACTCTGTCTCGTTGGAAACAACAGTTAAGAGGTGGTATGCTGATTTAAACGCGTTTGTACAAATACAAATTATGTTAAACGCTCGGGTCACCCAAAATTGGCAGTTGTCTCGGAAAACACACACAACAAAATACCCAAATACGTTTTGGCCGATCGTAAATTGATGTCGGGTGAGATGAGTTGAGCATATCGGAAGGCAGTGTATTCATCATTTTGCATGAACATTTGTCATTGAGAAAGCTGTGTTCAAAGTGGATGCCGCGTTTGCTCACAGTGAATCAAAAACAACAACGCGTTAATTCAGAGCGTTGTTTGCAACTGTTTCAACGCAACAAGAAGGTGTTTTTGTGTAAATATGTAAAAATGAATGAAACATGAATCCACCAGTTCCCAGAGTCAAATCGGCAGTCAGCTGAGTGGACAGCAGCGAATGAAAGCCGTCTAAAACGGAAAATGACGCAAACATCAGCAGGCAAGATTTCGGCGTCAGTATTTTGAGATGTATGCTCCGGCCTTCTTCAGATGCTCTTTTACAATCACTGGGGTATATAAACCGGGGTATATAATCACTGGGGTATATAAACTGGGGTATATAATCACTGGGGTATAATCACTGGGGTATATAATCACTGGGGTATATAAACTGGGGTATATAATCACTGGGGTATATAAACTGGGGTATATAATCACTGGGTTATATAAACTGGGGTATATAAACTGGGGTATATAATCACTGGGGTATATAAACTGGGGTATATAAACTGGGGTATATAATCACTGGGGTATATA
>JBBBDQ010002473.1:65000-127500 GCA_037127315.1 Ascarosepion bandense | reverse complement strand
ATCGTCATCATCATTTATCCATCACACCCAATGGTGCATAGGGCAGCAATCATCATCATCGTCATCATCATTTATCCATCACACCCAATGGTGCATAGGGCAGCAATCATCATCATCGTCATCATCATTTATCCATCACACCCAATGGTGCATAGGGCAGCAATCATCATCATCGTCATCATCATCATTTATCCATCACACCCAATGGTGCATAGGGCAGCAACTTTTTGTTGCTGTTTCTGTAACAAACTGTTTTTTACGGGGCAGGGTTGTTAGCCCTGCACCCAACCCCCAAACCTGGAGGACCGGTGGACCATTCTTGGTCCTTACGTTTACAGCACCTGGTATTCCCAAATGGTCACCCACTTAAGTACTGACCAGGCTCGATGCTGCTGAAAAAAATTATTTTCTACGCTCCACCCCCCTCTCTCTGTCTCTCTAAGGCAAAATGTGACAAACCTCTTGCTGCTCTACCACTATTCCAAGGAAAGTGTTCGGACGAACTACATTTCTTGCTTCCTTTAGGTCTAATCTTCACGGCTAGGACCCGCTGTGCCACTTATATAGCAGCAAACCACCAACATTCTGCCCGTATTCCATCAGCGAGAAGTAAGTTCTTCCCGCTAACCACTGCTTTACGACCCAAGACCCAAGACCCAAGAGAATGTTTCCCCGATCACTACAATCTTAAGCTGTTCAATTCTAGACTTAACCGTTACCTTCTCCTATCCAGATAAAGTACCGCTTAACGAAACCCTCTATCTGGAGTGGCCCTTGGGTCTTGTAATGGGTGAGCCTTACTGTAAAAAAATGATACAAACCTATTGCTTTTGTTTAGTAAGATTCGTTTGAGATGTGTCTGATTGTGAGACCTGGCTATGTTGGGTGGTCATTTCGGTCAATTATTGATTACAAAGAACTTGAAGCGTCGGTAAGATTTCGGTATAGGCAGCAATGGTCAAATGCACATACCTACGCCAATAAGTTCTGGATGGCCATATATATCAGATGCATGACAACTCATGAAAAACGGTTGCAGTCTCAATAAGGGTACTCGCCGTTGTGGAGTAGTTTTCGTACTAAATGTTATAATCGTCCTATGTCGGTTGCTAATCGACTTAACGTACCCAAAATGTTAGGAACTTGGTAATCTTCCACTGAAAGCTGACTCCTTAGTATTCGACTAACTGCCGACTAATATCAACTGCCTAGTAGTTCTACTGAACTCCAATAGAACTCTAAAGAACTCCTATGAACTTCCCCAAGAACTTCTCCCGTTAACTTTCTGTTAACTCTTATTAATATAGGAGGGAGAGTCCATTATCTGAGGTATAGGTATGTTTCTTGCATAACACTTGCTTTGTCTTCTGGGATACGAGTTCACATCCTTGACCTCAAGTGATCTGTAGCTAAAGATACTGGGGTTAATGATCAGCATCGTTCTAGAAAGTATTCGACTCCTGCTATATATATATATATATATATATATATATATATATATATATTGGGTTGCCCGGAAAATTCATGCCAAATTTCAAGGAAAATTAAATCACAAAACAAAATTAGGTCATTAATATTGATTCAACTAAGTATGAACCTCATTTCTGTGCTTCAAGTCCCTCTTCACCTATGAAGCGATTTCCACCATTCACTGACATCAATCGTCATACTAATATTAACTGTATACCCATAGGGAAACATTTGACATTAATTGACCATGCAGCTGATTCTGCTTTTGGTTGAGATATAAAAGATATTTTCTCTTAAAACACTTTTTCAGGAAAACAGTTTTTCAAGACTAGTAACTGCTTTTTTTATTTTTATTTTTATTTTTATTTTTTCCTTTTTTAGTTTTGTCATTGTTCCTTTATTATCTGTGAATTGCAATGACGTATTGAGAAAGGAGTTGTTTGCTACTAACCTGACCACAGATTTTAATTCTGTTATTCGTTTTGTAGACAAGCTGTCACATAAACTTAAAGGGCCTAATCCAATAATGCAATTTAACCAATAACGATGGTGGAAAAAGAACAGACGCATGATTGTTTTTCCCCAAAAGCATTAGTGAGAAACGAATGCACAAAAAGAAAAGAAAAAAAAGCAATATAAATCTTACTTATTTTCATCTTCTAAAACATCAACGTTCCTCACATATTGTCCTTCTGTCGACCCACATTTCTGTGCTTCGAATCCCTCTTCATCTATGAAGAGATGTTCACCATTCACTAACATAAATCGTCATGCTAATATTAACTGTTTTACCCATAGGGAAACATTTAACATTAATTGACCATGAGGCTGGTTCTGCTTTTGGTTGAAATATAAAAGATATTTTCTCTTAAAACACTTTTTTTTTTTTTATAAGCGTTTCACCCCGAGCAAGGCATGTCACTGCCACTACTGCGCAGGGGGCTACGTAGAGTGGAGAAAGGATGATTAAATATAAGAAATGTCAGAGGGTGGGTGATAGGCGGGTAAGGATACCTAGAATGAGGGTTGGGTAGATGAGAGTGTTCTGAGAATAGTTGGGAGTTAGTGTGATAGGAGGTGTCTATTGACCCTACATTTAAACACCTGGAGATTGTAACTGTCGGGAAAGCAGACTTGTGGAAGGGAGTTCCACAGGCGGGAAGCGCGAGAAAAGAAGCTGTTGGAGTAGAATTTACGGTTACATCTTATTTGTTTAACTGTAAAAGGGTGGGACCTAGTTGCTAATCTAGTATCTCGTGTAAATTCGTGCTTAGACGGCACCAGTGATCTAAGCTCATCGGAGCAGAAGCCATGAAATTACTTGTAGAAGAGGCATAGGGAAGCTACATCACGCCGGTGTGAGAGCGGCTGCAGCCGGTCTGCCAAGTCAGTATCAACCACGTTACAGATCCTCCTTTGTATTTTGTCAAGAAGCCCAAGGAGAGCAGCAGGGGCACCCGACCAGATATGGCAGCGATATTCAATACACGGGCGGATGGTAAAACAGGTTTTCAAGACTTGTAACTGCTTTTTTTTTAAATTTTATTTATTTATTTATTTTTAGTTTTGTCGTTTTTTTTTTACAACTTAAATTTTAAAATTTTATACAACTAACGATGTTGTTATTTTACTTATAAATACATGTTGCAAAATATTGAGTTTTACGGAAAGTTCCTGCCGATATTCATGAGACATTAAAACACAACAGGTTATGCCATTAAATATTTTTTCAACTAAATATGAACCATCGTTTTCGCAAATTTTCCTTCAAATTAAAGATTCTTAGGATGAAGACTAGCTTTTGTCGTGGCTAAAGTTCGTTCATGTCACTTACTTTAGGATCTATTTTGCTTAACATTGTTGTGAACTATTCATTTATTATCACCTATCAAAATCTGTTTAAGAAAGTGTGCATTTTCTTTTAGTAAATACAACAAAAAATGTTCATTAAAATCTGACGAAATCAACCTTTTCACAGTAACTATTGTGTTTTCCGGAAAGTTCTTGCCGATATTCATGAGACATTAAAACACAAAAAGTTATGCCAAAAATATTTATTCAACTAAATATGAACAATTTTGTTGCACACCGTTTTTTTTTTTTTTTTTTTTTTTTTTTTTTTATAATTTCGGTGGTCTCTCGGCAAAGATCTCATTAAGGTGTTTTTTTTATGTCATCCAAATAATGAAACTTTTTACCGCTGAGATTATTCTTTTATTTTTCCAGGATCTGAATAAATGAAAATACGAAAGAGCAATGTCTGGTGAACAAGATTTTTGCCAGGATAGTCAAAGTAGCGGGTGGTCTGACATTATGCTGATGGAAAATAACACCTTTCCTGTTGACCAATTCTAGGCGTTTTTCTTGAATTGCTGCTTTTAATGTGTCCATTTGTGAGCAGTACTTTTTAGAATAGGATGTGCGTCGTGGTGCAGTGGATATCGACTCGAAACGAGAAATCGGGAAGCCGAGTTCGAATTCCAGTTGAATTCCTTGCATTCACTTACTCGCAAATACCCTTGGGAAAGGTATTAATCCGTCTCTTCCCTCCAGTTATGGGTTAAATAATAGGACAGATTGGGTTCTGTAGCCTTGGTCGGCAACCAGTCTACCGCAGAAAGCAATAGCAACCTACTGCGGGATAATTTTCTGCCCAGTCAGTCATGTCTATTTCGAGACATGATCGCCCAAGCGTGTATGGCACTTAACTGACTGACTTTTCAGAATCAACTGACTGGTTACTTTTCACAACCTCATAATACAGGATTCCTTTTCAAACATATAGATACATACACAGGAAAATAATATGGGGTGGAATTAACAATTTTTGAATGTAAGGCAGTAAGATGTGTATGGAGAAACCATTTTGGACTTCTACCGGTATAAAATCTTGTAACACATTTGAATTTAAGTAAATAAAATGTTAGTTTCGCCGTTGATGAAGAAGTGAGGATTTTCGTCGTAGAAATGGCTATCGAACGGATTTAAATATCGAAATTTTGGTTTTAATCTTTATATTTGACTCTGTAAACCTACACCTTGATCAATTTTAATATTAATAAAATTAATATTATAGGATCGGGTTTTTCGGATTTACCTATCTGATCATCCTTTTGCATTTTATATATATGTATAACAGTAGTGTTGGGACGCCCGCGCCTATTCGGCTATAATGGACTATTCCATTACTATGTAAAGTAATGATGGCATCTACGTTGGAGAGAGTGTGCCGAGCAGCCGATCGACAAGTCAGTCGTAGACTTCCGGTGACGACCCGGAAGTACCCATTGCTCATACTACGTCTTACGACGGTTGAGACGATTAACCCTTATTCTTGTATTGGATACTAATAACCTTTGTAAATACTATTTTCACGGAATACAACAATTAACCTATTCCTGTTGTTGAGTTATTTATTCTTACTCACGACATAACAAGTAGCTACTCCGACATTTACGCACCGCTCATTCGATAATGAATTGGAGCACGCTAGCTATTGGGCGTGTTTATACGCGCTAAAAAGTCTGTCTTCTTCTACTGGACGCTCGTGTCCTAGGGGTAGAATCGCCGATTCGGTCTGGGTTCAATCCTGGGATAGGAAGCGATCGGAGTCTAAGCCATACTGATGAACTGTAATACAACGAAACAGATCTGTCTGCGGATGACTATATATATATATATATATATATATATATATATATATATATATATTACAATCATATCGCCCCAAGCAAGCCATTTTACTGCCACTGTTGTGCAGGGGGTGACATAAGAGGCAAGTTATGAGAAAGAGCGACTAATTATAGTGGGTGTCAAGAAGTGGGTAAGAGAAGGATGAGAATACTGATGAAAGTGGAGTGGAGAAAAGAACATGAGAGAGAGAGAGAGAGAGGGTGCGGGTTAGTGAATTAGGAGATGAATACTGACTTTACATTTAACTTCTTGGAGATTGTAGCTGTCGGGCAAGCAAATAAATGTAAGGGAATTCCACAGGCGGGAAGTGCGAGAAAAGAAGCTGATGGAGTAAAATTTGCGTTTACATTTTATTGGTTTTATAGTAAAAGGGTGAGACCTAGTTGCTAATCTTGTGGCTCGAGTAAATCCATGTATAGTGGTCACCAGTGAGCTAAGTTCATGTGAGCAGAAGCCATGAAAGTATTTGTAGAAAAGACACAGGGAAGCCACATTGCGGTATAGGTCTTTCCCTATACATACAGGAATTGCACACACACACACACACACACACACACACACACACACACACACACACACATATATATATATATATATATATATATATGTAATTCCAGTATATATATATAGGGAAAAGCCTATACCTGAAGAACTAAAGTTAAACGAGGTGAACTTATTGCTTGAAAGATAACATTAACATCCGAATTAAAAGTTTTCTATTACAATGATATCGGGTTACCATTTTGAGATACTTTTTAACATGAACACGTTTAAGAACCACCAACCACACACATACACGAGCACCAAACGCACACATAGACGAATATCAATATATAGTCCCTCAGACCTACAGTGCACACACACACTTCGGTATACGCACAGGCATATGTACACCAAATACTGCATAATAGTATTTCTTTATTCTAATTTGCTTTCCTCTCTAAGCGGGATAAATTTTCTCTGTAAAAGAAAAGAGAATCGACTTACTCGATCGTATATGGATTACTTTGGACCGGAGCTTTTAAAAGAATGAAATGTTATTGAATCGATTTAATATGGAAAATACGCTTCAAAATATCGCATACTGAACTAATATTTCTTTGCGATACAAACCACTGTTTGTCATTTGGTACATATTTTTATACAAACTTGAGGGAATTCGAACGAACCGTCTCATCCAGTTTGCGAGAGTTTTTCTACAGATTTGGGGTCAACGCATTTTCCAAAATGATTATCTTTATTCAAACTCAATTGGATCGAGTGGAGAACTTTTCAGCAGCTCTCAAATAAGTCGGACTGATATATTCCGCTTCTTCTATGTGCCGTGTCTCTTAAGGATATAAACAATCATGGCTCTCCACATCTTCCTATCTTTTGTTGCTCTTAGAACCCTTTCTCTTTTAATTCCTTCCAAACAGTGCTCTGCCATTCATTTGCTGGAGCCCATAAATCTAGAATATAAATGTATAGAAACTAGCGTGAACACAAAGTGAGGGATCTGTTTATATATTATTATAATACAAAATTGATCCCTCAATTTATATCGACATTAGTCGCTTGACTTCCTCTTTTTCTATGTGCCGTGTCTCTTAAGTATATAGACACTCATGGCTCACCACAACTTCCTATCTCTTGTTGCTCTTAGTACCCTTTCTCTTTAAATTTCTTCCGAACTGTGCTCTGCAATTCATTTGCTCAAGCCCATAAATCTAGAATATAAATGTATAGAAACTGGCGTGAACACAAAGTGAGGGATCAGTTTATGTGTGATTATAATACAGTATCGATCCCCTACTTTATATCCACATTATTTTCTATTTGTTTATCAAACTGTGACCTCTTCTCAATACTGATTAGTTATTTATAACTCTTCTACTATGTACCATTTTTCCTTCAGGACGTAGGCGATCATTGCCTTCCACATCTCTCTAACCCTAACCCTAACCCTTCTGCTGTTCTCCCAAAAACGTCTCCCTGTCACTCATCTGCTCAAGTCCATTAAGTATTTAATGCGTTGCTTTCCCTTGTCTCTCTTCGATCTCTATCTGTCCCGTGAGCATAAGGTTCTCCAAGCCCTCCTTGAAAAACCTGCAGAATTGTAAAAAAAGACATTTTGGGTGACATACGAGATCACGTCTAATCGATGCAGCATTGAAGAGATGACCTTCATCTGCGAAAAAGTGACAATCAATCATTCAATATATATATATATATATATATATAGAGAGAGAGAGAGAGAGAGAGAGAAAGAGAGAGAGAGAGAGAGAGTTTATAAAGGAAAACTCAACACGTCATATTAGTTATAAACTATAGCTCATTTCAATGAGTTTAATTAGCTCATATCATGAGACCTTTAGCAATATTTCCTCCATCTGGTACAAAATTTCTGCCGGAATGAATCTTTTCTTAAAATGAAGAGGGGAATAATAATAATAATAATAATAATAATAATAATAATAATAATAAAATTACAAACAAACAAATAAATGACAATAAATATCTGGGGAAAGAGAATGAAAAAAAAAGAAAAGAAAAGAAAAGAAAGGAAAGGGAGAGAAGAGGGAAAATAGAAATAGAGTCCAGTTCCAAATATGGGTAGTATCCGTTTGAAGTTGTTCGGACTGTCTTGAAAGAGCTTGACCTCTGAAAAAAAAAAAAAATTGACTTTTGGACAGTACTGTGCAAAAGTATTAGGACAAGAACTATTTTATCTTTTATGAGGCATATTGACAGAAAAGAAACATCTCTATCTGTCCCGTGAGCATAAGGTTCTCCAAGCCCTCCTTGAAAAACCTGCAGAATTGTAAAAAGACATTTTGAGTGATATACGAGATCACGTCCAATCGATGCAGCATTAAAGAGATGACCTTCATCTATGAAGAAGTGACAATCAATCATTCAATATATATATATATATATTCATCCGCGGACAGATCTGTTTCGCTGTATCACAGCTCATCAGTACGGTTAGACTACGATTGCTTTTTAACCCAGGATTGAAACTAGACCGAACTGGCGTCAGTCGGCGAATCTACCTCTGGGCTATGGGTGTTCGGTGGCAGGTATTTTTAGAATATTGACAGAAAATGAACAATTTAATTAATTTTATTTGATTTACTCAACAAATGTTTTAACAAGAAAAAATACTTATTAAAAAATAAATTTAATATTGGTATAATCGCCTTTTGCTTTGCTAATGGTATCTCCTGCCAAGCAGCGCGTATTTGTTCCCAAAGTCTGTCTTGCGAAGTAACATTAGATTTATCAATTTTTCTATCCAAAATATCCTGTAGATGTTCAATAGAGTAGTTTCAAAATAACTTGTTTAATAGAAAATAGGAAAAATTAAATATAACTTCTTTTTAAAACATTTCTTTTACACCTAGTTTTAAATAATCAATATTTATGAGCAATTTACTTGGCTTTTCACCTTGTATTTGAATTTCAGTGATGTGTGTAGGAAAATCACTCCTGACTTAAAACTTTTGCACACTACCGTTAGTGTGCAAAAGCGTTAGGACAGGAGTGGTTTTAAACTTTATTTTGATGCCTCATAAAAGATAATATAGTTCTTGTCCTAATACTTTTGCACAGTACTGTATATATATATATAACGGAATTTAACGAAACTGGTTATAAACAACCGATATTTGAAATGATTTGTTTGAACATTATTTTTGATTGATACTCGTATTTAAGTAGATTTTCAGTTTATAATCAAACAGTATTATATATTTATTTCTACAGACCTGATTATTTACGATAATTTTTTGTTATGAAAATGTGCGTCCTTCGGCAGGATTCGAACCTGCGACCCCTATCCACTTAGGTGTAGCCACCATGTGACCTGGCGCATTTTAGACCTCTCAACCACGAATGACGATTAGTCAAAACGAAGTCAAATCAATCCTATATAACACAATTTTCGATTCATCGTAATAACCATCTCTGCTCTGAAATGTATCGTAATGTCAACAAATGTAAAATTATTATTTATGTCTACCGATATTGATCCCCAAAAAATAAAACAATCCTCCAGATATCTTTTCCATGATTTAGTGAATTCTGTTTTTATGTCTTCCCCATATTTATGTCCTATTTGGTTTTATAGGTTTTCTTCTAGATATGCTAGTGCCAGTGTTGCATATGTCGGTGCCATTTTTGTCCCCATCGCGGTACCTGTTGTTTGAATATATATATATATATATATATATATATATATATATATATATTGTGTGTATTTTGGCAGCATTTTTTCATTAATACAGGTTTCATTGAATAATATAGACAAGTTCTGTCTATTTATTTTGTGTAAGATCCGTTTGTATGATCTGATTAGTTTGATAGTGTTGTCATGGAAGGACGACAAGAAATCGCAATAATTGTTGATTTTTGTTTCGACACCTCCACTAACATACTTCAATGCCTATAATCGACGGGAGAGGTTATACTTATTATACTTACCCCCTACACCCATAGTAGTAGCAGTTCCCAGACCAATCCCCTCATGCCACTACACACTCAATTGACCAAAAACCCACTACCACCAATCCTTCTCGGCCTGCAGCCACGTGCGACACAAAAATGGACCTGTTTAATTTTCTCTGTATAACTCAACTCTGTTAATAATTTAAACGATATAGTGAATTCAGTTTTTATGTCTACTCCATATCTATGTCCTATTTAGTTGTATAGGTTTTCTTCTATTTATGCTAGGGTGACTGATGCATAGGTCGATGCCATTTTTCTCCCCATCGCGGTTGTTTGTATATAATTTTGGTTGTTAAAATAGGAATGAATTGATGTTTAAAATTAATTCTATACTCTCTATAATAAATTCATTTGTGAAGCGTGTGGGAAGTATTTCTGGGTGTCTTTGCGACCCATAATACAATGTTCTGCTTACATAGTTCATGGGGCATGTTGTTCTATAGAAAGTTCACGTCAAATGTTACTATGAGCGTACCTGGGTCTCATCATCATCATCATTTATCCCTCACACCCAGATGGTGCATAGGGCAGCAACTTTTTGTTACTGTAACAAACTGTTTTTTACGGGGCAGGGTTGTTAGCCCTGCACCCAACCCCCAAACCTGGAGGACCGGTGGACCATTCTTGGTCCTTACGTTTACAGCATCTGCTATTCCCAAATGGTCACCCATTTAAGTACTGAACAGGTTCGATGTTGCTTAACTTCGGTGATCGGACGGGAACCGATGATTTCAACACGATATAGCCGTAGACTTACCTGGGTCTACTGTTAGTAGAATGCTGTCTCTGGTGTTTTTATATTTGTGGTGTATGGTTGTTATATTCTATCCATTAGGTTGCTCAGTTTTCTTGTTGGGCAGGCTGGCCCAGCTACAATGGATCTGAATTTCAGATCATTAGGGTTGGTGGCGTGAATATATTCAGATTTTATTGGCCTGAAGCGAGTCAACAGAAATATTAATTAATTATTATTCATTTAGATATAATTATATATTAATAACCATATATATAGAAAAATACATCGGGTAGAGAACAAAAGAATAGAACATATCTGGACATTTTCCATGGAAATAACGATAGAGTAGAGAGAGGCTTAGATGTAAAGGTCTGAACTGGTGGAACTAAAGAATGGAGCTCATCTGAGCATTTTCCATGGAAATAACGATAGAGTAGAGAGAGGCTTAGCTGTAAAGGTCTGAACTGTTGAACTAAAGAATGGAGCTCATCTGAACATTTTCCATGGAAATAACGATAGAGTAGAGAGAGGCTTAGCTGTAAAGGTCTGAACTGCGGAACAAAAGAATGGAGCTCATCTGAACATTTTCCATGGAAATAACGATAGAGTAGAGAGAGGCTTAGCTGTAAAGGTCTGAACTGTTGAACCAAGAATGGAGCTCATCTAACATTTTCCATGGAAATAACGATAGAGTAGAGAGAGGCTTAGGCTGTAGCAGTCTGGGAACTGGTGGAACTAAAGAATGGAGCTCATCTGAACATTTTCCATGGAAATAACGATAGAGTAGAGAGAGGCTTAGCTGTAAAGGTCTGAACTGGTGGAACTAAAGAATGGAACTCATCTGAACATTTTCCATGGAAATAATGATAGAGTAGAGAGAGGCTTAGATGTAAAGGTCTGAACTGGTGGAACTAAAGAATGAGCTCATTTGAACGTTTTCCATGGAAATAACGATAGAGTAGAGAGAGGCTTAGGTAAATGTTCGAACTGATGGAACTAAAGAATGGAACTCATCTGAACATTTTCTCCATGGAAATAACGATAGTGTAGAGAGAGGATTTGATGTAAAGGTCTGGAACTGGTGGAACTAAAGAATGGATCTCATCGGAACATTTTCCATGGCAATAACGATAGAGTAGAGAGAGGCTTAGATGTAAAGGTCTGGAATTGGTGGAAATAAAGAATGGAGTCTATCTGAACATTTTCCATGGAAATAACGATAGAGTAGAGAGTAGGCCTGTCAGTAAAGGTCTGAACTGGTGGAACTAAAGAATGGAGCTCATCTGAACATTTTCCATGGAAATAATGATAGAGTAGAGAGAGGCTTAGCTGTAAAGGTCTGAACTGTGGAACTAAAGAATGGAGCTCATCTGAACATTTTCCATGGAAATAACGATAGAGTAGAGAGAGGCTTAGCTGTAAAGGTCTGAACTGGTGGAACCAAAGAATGGAGCTCATCTGAACATTTTCCATGGAAATAACGATAGAGTAGAGAGAGGCTTAGCTGTAAAGGTCTGAACTGGTGGAACTAAAGAATGGAACTCATCTGAACATTTTCCATGGAAATAACGATAGAGTAGAGAGAGGCTTAGATGTAAAGGTCTGAACTGGTGGAACTAAAGAATGGAGCTCATTTGAACGTTTTCCATGGAAATAACGATAGAGTAGAGAGAGGCTTAGGTGTAAATGTCTGAACTGATGGAACTAAAGAATGGAACTCATCTGAACATTTTCCATGGAAATAACGATAGTGTAGAGAGAGGATTTGATGTAAAGGTCTGAACTGGTGGAAACTAAAGAATGGATCTCATCGGAACATTTTCCATGGCAATAACGATAGAGTAGAGAGAGGCTTAGATGTAAAGGTCTGAATTGCGGAAATAAAGAATGGAGCTCATCTGAACATTTTCCATGGAAATAACGATAGAGTAGAGAGAGGCTTAAGGTAAAGGTCTGAACTGGTGGAACTAAAGAATGGAGCTCATCTGAACATTTTCCATGGAAATAATGATAGAGTAGAGAGAGGCTTAGATGTAAAGGTCTGAACTGGTGGAACTAAAGAATGGAGCTCATCTGAACATTTTCCATGGAAATAACGATAGAGTAGAGAGAGGCTTAGCTGTAAAGGTCTGAACTGGTGGAACTAAAGAATGGAGCTCATCTGAACATTTTCCATGGAAATAACGATAGAGTAGAGAGAGGCTTAGCTGTAAAGGTCTGAACTGGTGGAACTAAAGAATGGAACTCATCTGAACATTTTCCATGGAAATAACGATAGAGTAGAGAGAGGCTTAGATGTAAAGGTCTGAACTGGTGGAACTAAAGAATGGAGCTCATTTGAACGTTTTCTCATGGAAATAACGATAGAGTAGAGAGGCTTAGGTGTAAATGTCTGAACTGATGGAACTAAAGAATGGAACTCATCTGAACATTTTCCATGGAAATAACGATAGTGTAGAGAGAGTGATTTGATGTAAAGGTCTGAACTGGTGGAACTAAAAGAATGGATCTCATCGGAACATTTTCCATGGCAATAACGATAGAGTAGAGAGAGGCTTAGATGTAAAGGTCTGAATTGGTGGAAATAAAGAATGGAGCTCATCTGAACATTTTCCATGGAAATAACGATAGAGTAGAGAGAGGCTTGGTTGCAAAGGTCTGAACTGGTGGAACTAAAGAATGGAGCTCATCTGAACATTTTCCATGGAAAGTAATGATAGAGTAGAGAGAGGCTTAGCTGTAAAGGTCTGAACTGGTGGAACTAAAGAATGGAGCTCATCTGAACCATTTTCCATGGAAATAACGATAGAGTAGAGAGAGGCTTAGCTGTAAAGGTCTGAACTGGTGGAACTAAAGAATGGAGCTCATCTGAACATTTTCCATGGAAATAACGATAGAGTAGAGAGGTTTAGCTGTAAAGGTCTGAACTGGTGGAACTAAAGAATGGAACTCATCTGATCATTTTCCATGGAAATAACGATAGTGTAGAGAGAGGATTTGATGTAAAGGTCTGAACTGGTGGAACTAAAGAATGGATCTCATCGGAACATTTTCCATGGCAATAACGATAGAGTAGAGAGAGGCTTAGATGTAAAGGTCTGAATTGGTGGAAATAAAGAATGGAGCTCATCTGAACATTTTCCATGGAAATAACGATAGAGTAGAGAGAGGCTTGGTTGCAAAGGTCTGAACTGGTGGAACTAAAGAATGGAGCTCATCTGAACATTTTCCATGGAAATAATGATAGAGTAGAGAGAGGCTTAGCTGTAAAGGTCTGAACTGGTGGAACTAAAGAATGGAGCTCATCTGAACATTTTCCATGGAAATAACGATAGAGTAGTGAGAGGCTGAGATGTATACATCTAATCTGTTGAAACTATATAATGTATTTTATGAAAACTTTGGCCATGGAAATAACGTTAGACGATTTCTAACTTTGTAGTCTTTTGTGCTTGGGTTTGAAAATACTCCATTTCCCATTAGGCGCGAAATCTCTCAGCGTTGGAAAGTGAGTATTTGGCAGCTGCATTCCAGATATTTAAGGCATACACCATTTTTTTAAAACCTGAACCTTGTAAAATTAGATAAATTTTCGGAGACGTTGTGAACGTTCCGGCCTTAAAGAGGTGCTGACCATTTTTAACACCTCTTTAGCGTATATCCAAGTTCCGCTTGAGTTCCAGTAGAAATGCAAACAGACAAGTTTGGATTAATAATTTCGTCAAAAGCGCTTTTCTCGTTGTTATGTCATGAAAATTTCAGTAACGTTTTTTTCCTGAAAAAACATTGAAAGAAAATAAAGAAAGAAAAAAAATCGGAAAGACTTAAAATGATTACACAAAACTTTTAACAAAAACGAAGAAGGCTTGTGTGCGGCCATATTTGATGGAACCTTTACAGTTCAATTAGTATTGATTGAAGCTATATTTTCTCTGACTTCAAGCAATATTTATTGATTTTAATATATCCCTTCTCTGATGCCATGCGCCGATGGCTTAGGGAGTAGAGACTCCGACTGACACCAAATCAGTCGAGTTTCGGTCCCGGCTAGAAGCAAGTGGATATGTATAGCCACACAGCGAAACGGGCTTGTATGTGGATGAATAATTTATATATATATATATATATAAAGACAAAGAGCCAATTTCCCTGACGAATAGTTAAGCGAAACCGTGGTCGGTTGTTGGCTATTGCTTTGATTTTCTGTCTTTCCTTAACTTTCATATTGAGTGCTTTAGTGTTAGGGTTTTCGTCTTGGGGTGTGTTTTCTTTCTTACGAGTACTTGACTTTTTGTTCATGTACATCGTTTGTTTCTTTTTTTACGTCCTCTTATTTCCCCTCCGATTTCGTTCTCAGTGGGTTGTACAAAGACGATTTAAATTATAGCTTGATTAATACTAGTTTTGGTAGAGTTAGTTCTCCTACTATTGGTATTGTTATTTCTATATTTAATATTATTATTAATATATATATATATATATATATATATATATATATATATATATATATATATATAAACTTATTTATAAATGGGACTCTGTGTGTGTGTCTGTGTGTATGTGTCTGTGTCCGTTACCTATAGACTCCGAAACGGCTGATCCGACTTTTTTGAAAATTTACGCAGTTGTACTATAAGCGTCTGCGAGTGTTCTTAACTAGGTTTTGTGTCGAGGTACAAATATCAAAAATCGATAATCGAATAAATCGGGTTATAGAAGGAGTGGACTGATTTTAATCAAATTTCATACACTCATAGACAAAGACATAAGAATCGATATTCAGAAGTTTCAAGGTTGCAGTTCTTACAATAGTGCAGAAAATCGATTATATATATATTGTAATAGTTGTTACAATGGTTTATAAATTCATAGTATCACTACGGAAAAACTTTCGCGTTTCGAAGCTGACCATGTGTCTAGGCCGCTTCTTCAGGTGATCTAGTTGGTATGAAAATTATCTGGTTGAAAAGTCCGTTTATTTGTGGTGGATTTGTTTTTTTTTAGGTGAAAGTGGGGTTGGCTTGTAATTTGGATTCTGTTGACCTTATTAACGTCTTAGGGTTAGGTGTTTGTTGGGTGGCTAAGTTCAGGATAGGTTTTCCTATTTATCTTGTCTGGGTGTAGGCTGGTGGCGCCGTGGGTGTTGTTATTTGGCTTAGGGGTTGGTAAGTGTTATTTTGTTTTTGGGCTGGTTGCTTCGTCGTTAATTTTGGTTATTTTGTATTGGGGTATGTTTTTTTTTGTTTTTAGTTTTTTACAGTGCCGATATTTTCTTTTATTTTTCTACTATTTTACGGTAGCTGGACTTATTGCTGGTGTGGTATGGGGTTTGTTGTCTTGTTTCTACGTTTTTTTATGTTCTGTTTATTAATAAGGTTGGTTATGTGTATTTTTTGCATTTTTTGGGGTGGTTTCGTGGGTGGGGTGTTTATATGTTTATTTAAATTTTAGCGAGAAATATTTGCGATGTTTGCATAGTACTGCTAATTCGTCTCTACGGTTTAATAGGTCGCTACTGTTGGGGTACTGTAGAATGTGTAGCTTTTCACTTAGACATAAAGGGCAGATGTCGTCAAGTGAGTTGCAAGTTCTAGATTTTTCTAGGATTTTCCATTTTACTTTGGGTTTCTGTTTTGAATCCTTTAGCTTCCAAAAGTATGTAGAAAGGGATGTTTGGTTTCGGTATAAGCTGTTTTTAAATGAGGTTAGGTGCATGTACCAACGCTGATTAAAAGTGTTCTTAGTTGATCCAATATACAACTTATTTATTGTGTAGTGATACTATGAATTTATAAACCATTGTAGCAACTATTACAATATAACGCTCTACGTTTGTATCGAGCACTCTTTATAAAAGTAAATGCATGAACAACAGGTTAAAAAACCTACGAGTTCTACAACTTAGTTACAATATATATATATATATATATATATATATATATATATATATATATATATACACAAAAATCTAGTGGTGGAGCTTGTCGGTTGCTTCCTACTCCATAAACTGAATATGATTATAGACTTCCATAATCATGGGTTGTACCGTGATGATGGCCTAATTATGGTAGATCATTGTACACCGAAAATAGGTGATAAATTTAGAAAAGACCTACAACTATTTTTTAAAACTTACGGTTTCTCTATTGAAATCGAACATAATATCAAGATTGTTAACTATTTAGATATTACGCTTAATTTAAATACCGGATATATCACACCATATATTAAAAATAATTATATCCCTAGGTATGTAAACAAGGATTCTAACCACCCCGTCCATATACTTAATAGTATTCCTAATGGTATAGCGTATAGATTATCTACTAATTCATCTAATTTTGAAATTTTTGATAAATATAAAAAAAATTACCAATCAGCGCTTATTAAAAGTGGATATTCTCAGGCCCTTAAATTCTTAAACCATAATACCGATAAAATTAATAAAACTAGATACAGAAATATAATATGGTTCAACCCCCATTTAACAAAGAGGTTAAATCTAAAATTGGAAATATGTTCTTTAACCTCATTGATAAACATTTTAATAACGATAGTCCTCTTAAAAAAATATTCAATAGAAATACTATTAAACTTAGTTATTCTTGCCTTCCAAATACTGGCAAAATTATTAATAACTGTAATAAAAGAAAACTGAAAACAAGTACTACCAATAAAAACACCAATAATAAATGTAATTGTAAAGTAAAAGCTGAATGTCCTATTACAGGCAATTGCAACCAATCTAACGTAGTCTATAGTGTTAAAGTTTATAAAGATGAGCATGATAAGTATCCTAAAACGTATATAGGTGCAACGCACGATTCGTTTAAAGTTAGATTTTACAATCACAAAACCTCATTTAAAAATGAAAAATATACACATAGTACAACCTTAGCGGATTATATTTGGAACATAAAATCTAAAATTAAAAAAGACCCCATTTTGAAATGGGAAATAATAAAAAAATGTCCTGATTATAATAAAGGCAGTAAATTCTGTAATTTATGCGGCGAGGAAAAACTAGCTATAGCCTTATTCGAACCCGCCCATAATCTTCTTAATGCTAAGACTGAGATTTTAAACAAATGTAAGTTTCACAAATATAAATTCATTGCTTAGTGTGAGAGCTTAGTAATTGTTAACTCTCTTTTTTTTTTTTTTTTTTTTGCTATGTCTAATAAAAGTTTTCCTAATATAGTTTGTTTTGCTTCATTTGTTCTTACCCCCCTTCTTGTGTTGGTATGGTTCCCCCACTACCTTGGTGTATATCTATTTATTTGCTTTTATCTTTAGTGTTTCAGCCTTTGCCCTGACGATCCGTAGTGTGAAACCGCGGTAGGTTTTGGCTCACTCTAGATTTTTGTGTGTTTTTGCTCTACTATTGTATCTTTTCTTTCGTATTGAGCACTTTTTCTTGTGTTTGGTTCCGTTTGGGGTTTTTTCTTTACTGCGGAGTATTGAATGTTTTGTTCTTGTTCCGCGGGTTTCTTTTTTTCTTCCCATTTATCCGACGTCTTAGTACACCGGATTGTAACGGATTTAGGTTCTGTTTGTTAATGGTTTTTTCGGAGGTTTATTTTAGTATAAATTTACGGCCTGCATACTTACAGAGTCTATTTAGTTATTATATATATATATATATATATATATATATATATATATATATAAGGCAAGATGTTTGTGTGTGTGTGTGTCTGCTTATCTGCCTATATGTCTGTTTTTCAGCCCTTTTATTTTAGTTTTTGCTTCGGGTTTAATTTTAGTTCTTAATCTCAGCCATGATAGCATTTACTCAGAACACTTATTTTCCCTTCTAAATTCAGTTTACGACGAAAAAACTTATTTGATATCGATACCAGGAAATGGAAATTTGACTTACATCCATTAATTTTTCTTTCAGTCTACGGTTTCGCTTTAACTGAAAACAACTATTACATTTTAGTCTTTCGTGCCAACGTTCAAAGAGTCTGAGCTCCAGGAGCATGGATTTGTTTTAAAGCCTTCATTACACCCGTGCAACGCCTGGCTATACTGCTAGTATATATATATATATATAGAGAGAGAGAGTATTTATGCTCTCACACCCTGATTGAGCACTCTGGAAGAATGGTAGACTTTGAAAAACAGTAGCTAATCTGGCATCTACGCATCGTTCATTCAGCAATGAATTAGAACACTCTCAGCTGTTGGGCGTGTATAATGATAATATACACGCTAAAAGTCTGCCTCCTTCTACCGAGCGCACATAGCTCAGAGGTAGAATCGCCGACTGACGCCAATTCGGTCGGGTTTCAATCCTGGGTTAAAAAGCAATTGGAGTCAAACCGTACTGATAAGCTGTGACACAGCGAAAAAGATCTGTCTGCAGATGACTATATATATATATAATACCGACAAACTTCCTTTTCTATAAATAATTTTCATGATAATTGTTCTGATGAACTTTCCTCTTTGGTACCTAGACTTTATGAATTTAATCGCAGTACTAGATTGGCGGCAAGGTCTCATCATTTTATAGTCCAAATGGCTATATATAACATAGATTCCCTGTTCCTTTTCTATAAATACTTTCATGATTATTATTCTGATGATCTTTCCTCTTTGGTACCTAGACTTTATGAATTTAATCGCAGTACTAGATTGGCGGCAAGGTCTCATCATTATATAGTCCAAATGGCTATATATAACATAGCTTCCCTGTTCCTTTTCTATAAATACTTTCATGATTATTATTCTGATGAACTTTCCTCTTTGGTACCTAGACTTTATGAATTCAAGCGCATTACTAGATTGGCGGTAAGGTCTCATCATTTTTCAGTCGAAATGGTTATATATAGCATAGCTCCTTTTTTCCTTTTCTGTAAATACTTTTATGGCGACGTATTAGGCGTTTGCAAAAAATAAGGCATAGTTAAAGAAAGTTAAACAACGCTGTGATCGTAAAGTGACTGTCGCGTTAATAATCTTACCGGTTGCGATAACTGAAATTCTGATCAGAGAAAACCTAGTCAAAGCATGAATAACAATAGATATTTTATTTGAAAAAAAAATAGGATAAAAATGAATTTGCCTTTCTGTCGTCCTGTGCAGGTCAGCCACGAAGCTCTATTGAAACGATATAATCAAGGTTGGCTGATGTAGATAGCCAAAGATTTGGATGATTGCATTGCGCTTATTCGACAAGGAAGAAAGAACAAAAAGCCAATAAGCACTGGTTATCATGGAAATATGGTTCATCTTTGGTAAGTCATTTAATTGGTATATATATATATATATATATATATATATATATATATATATATATAATCGCCGACTGACGCCAATTCAGTCGGGTTTCAATCCTGGGTTAAAAGCAATCGGAGTCTAACCGTACTGATGAGCTGTGATACGGCGGAACAGATCTGCCTGCGGATGACTATATATATATATATATATATATATATATATATATATATATATATATACTAACGACCATAAGCTTGGGGCTACTTAGATTTATTCTCTAAGAGAAAGAAATAACAAATTTTATGTCTTAGATGAATAAATATAGATATATTTCATTGTTGCTCCCAATTGTACTATAATTAAAACCAAAATTATCATAGAGTAATTTCATATTAAAGTTAATTTATATTTTCTTTTCATCAAAGAAACCACCACGAGCCTTTATTATTGTGATGGTTAATAGAGAGCAGCTTCGTTTTGGAAGCATTAAAATGTACGAGCCATTTCCTACCACAGTCCACCACGGATTGGAGGTCCTTTTCAAGCTCGGCAGCGAGGCTTGCTTTGTCAGCCTCGGCAGATTTTTGATCGAGACGAGAGTAAACCGTAGTGTCGTCAGCGTATATGCCTACTTGGGATCTTATTACATCAGGGAGATCGTTATATGTCTAAAGTTATATATAGGAAGTTTTCTTTGTTTTATTTTGATGCTATAATTGCGTTTAAATTTAGACTCTTAAACACTCTATTTATAAGTTCTCAGTTTATTTATAAGTTTATCAGTTTTAAAATTAATATATTTCTTAACTACCATGAGGTCATCACCTTTATACATTCCGATATCTTCAATGTCAATTTCTTGGAATACGGTTAGGTTATATAAAGTGAATTGTCTTATAAAGCCTTTGGATTCTGCTGAGTCGAGTGATCCCATTGTTACATCAATGTCATCATCAGTATTTTTAAAAGATTTGCAAATGTGCGTTCTGGTGCAGTGGATATCGAATCGGAATGATAAATCGGGGTGCTGAGTTCGAATTCCAGTTAAATTCCTAGCATTCATTTATGCACAAATACTCTTGTGAAAGGTATTAATCCATCTCTTCCCTCCAGTTATGGGTTAAATAATAGGACGGATTGGGTTCTATAGCCTTGACTTGCAATCAGTCTACCACAGAAAGCAATGGCAACCTATTGCAGGATAATATTCTACCCAGTCAGTCATGTCTCTTTCGAGACATGATCGCCCAAAGCGTGTATCACGTATAGCACTTAACTGACTGAATGAATATAATAGTGGGAAACATGATTAAGACTTCTACTGGGCATAAACGGGGGGGGGTCAGTTTTATATTGTCATGAAGTAATAAACTGATCCCCAAATAATTACTACTTAATAATATAATACATCTCTTCCCCCTCTTGCTATGAGTCAAATAACAGAACAGATTGTGTTCTATAGCCTTGGCTGGCAATCTATTGTGGGATAATCTTCTCCCCTGTCAGCCATATCGCTTTCGAGACATGATCACTCAAAGCGTGTATCACGTATGGCATTTACCTGACTGATCCTATATATATATATTCCCGCAGCTTTTTTTTTGCTGTAGACTGGTTGCCAACCAATGCTATTGGACGCTGTCTGTCCTGCTCGTCAACCGATAGCTGGACGAAGTGATGGATTCATAGACTTTCCAATGGGTATTTTCGCGTGATATAATGCACTTGACACTCCAACTTCTCATCTCCATTACACTACAAACCTCAGTCATGTCACTCAAGTGTTGACAGCATATCTTACCGATATAAATCCTTTAAAAAATACAAGAAAAAAATGTCATAGTTTTTACTTTTGGTGCATGTGCGTGCCGATCTATACACACACACACACTCACACACACACACAAACACACACACACATTTGTGTGAATAATTGCAAGTTCTTTGGCCTTGGTTCGCATGTAGAGAGGTTAAGATGGAATCGGGTTGGGTGGAGGTGCAGATTCCGTTCGGAAAAAATGGACAAGGGTTATTGAAGCGTTAGTGGTATTATGGGTTAACATGATAGGCTAAAGATGAAAGTGACGTTCGTGTGTCGGTTTCAGTATTATTATGGGATGAATAAGCTCACGGAAAGAGACGACAGAAAATGTATAGAACGAGAAAAATCGAAATGTCAAGTATTTCTAAACATGATTTTTATCTCTGATTACGCACGCAAGTGTATATACATACATTCTTCATTTGCAAACGAGTTACTACGTGACCTAGGTTTCTACCATATGGTGTCTTCAGGCGATTTGCAATAACTGATTTTACGTTTACCGTTTTTTTTAAAGAACGCTCACGTAACTGTGTTTTTTGAACGCTCACGTAAAGGGGAATTTTTAAACGCGCAATTTTTGAAATTACAAGAAATTATGACTTTTCATTCATGGTTGTATGGACCTAATAGGTATTTGTTGGTATGGTTACACTTAGTCATAATTTCTGTTTTTTCATTTAATAATTCATTTTTGTTTGGAAATAACATAATCGCTAACTATTCTTCCTGGCACAGTCTACATATTTTGCCACCGTTGTAAGGTTTGGCTGTTTTCACTATACTCCACGATATGTCTGGGTCTTCAATATGACCAAAAACTAAGTAATTAAACAATATATATATATGTATGTCAAATTAAATAAATTGCAAACATTGTGTCTGCTTACTTTTAATAAAATCCGTTCATACTTAAGGATAATCTTTCGCGTATTATAATTGAAAAATGTCAGAAATGAGCTGTAACTTTGACAGATGTTATTATCATTCATTTCTCAGGGTACCCAAGCCGTTAATTAATAGATTCAGCTATGAATACTGTAGTAATCTTCTAAAATGTTTGTAAAAAGAACAGTTTATTCATGCTTTAATTCTTGTTGTTTAAAAAATTGGTTTGTAGTAATTTTTGTTGTTTAAAAAATTGGTTTGTAGTAATTTTTGTTGTTTAAAAAATTGGTTTGTTCTAATTCTTGTTTAAAAAATTGGTTTGTACTAATTCTTGTTTGAAAAATTGGTTTTTACTAATTCTTGTTTGAAAAATTGGTTTTTACTAATTCCTGTTTAAAAATTGGTTTGTACTAATTCTTATTGTTTAAAAAAATTCAAGGAAGCATTTCTGGAAGTCCTCTATTTTAAAATTTGCTGTTGTTCCTGATTATTCTGAAATTGTCTTCAGACTGTCCGTTTTCGTCAGTAAATTTGTACGAATGTTTTTGGGGGCGCAACTTCTGTCCAAGTTTTCGACACCAAATCTTTTATTATTTATTTGCTTGTTTGTTGATATTTTCGTCAGAATATTGTTTCCGGCATGAGTATTTTTTGACGTACAGTCGAAAGAAAACAAATCTTTGTCCATCACTATTATAACAAACAGTGAATTTTCCTCGTCGTCAATCCGCTGTATCACCGAGGTAACAGGAAGATACCCAGAAGATTTGTACTGAGTATCTACAGCACAATATCTATGCTGAGCGATATTAATGCAAATAAGACAAACCCCAGAACACAGAACAATGAATAATGAAAGAGAGGAGAGGTTAAGTTGTCAGAGTCGCAGAGAGCGCAGTCCGATAGTGATAGTTAATGACACTCCGAATGATTTACGGCATTCTCAAGTGGCTAGAATCTCGAGATAGATGCGGCACAAGACCAATTAACGTGGGTAAAAGCGAGCCCGTAAGCTCCGACAAAATTTCTTGTCTGCTTTTTGCCAGCCGAGACTCTACCCTTCATCGGAGCCTCGTCTAGGTTCCTCTCCTCCCGAAGGCAGAAAGTCCGACAAAATGAACGACTGGCTCACGCTGTCGATCCTCTCCGAATATCAATGGCCCTCCGAAAGTATCAACCACCTCCCCACATGGGCGGATGCTTGAGGTAGATGCCATATAAGGCTATTTAAGTGAGAAAACCGGGCTCATAAGCTCGGACAAAAATTCATGTCTGCTTTTCCCTAGACTAGACTACTTTTCCGCGGAGCCACGTCTGGGTTCCTCTCCGTTCGAAGGCAGAAAATCCGACAATATGAACGGTTGACGCGCGCACTAGATATCCACAGAATGTTAATGATACTCCGAAGATATCAACTACCTCCCCATATGAGCAGATGTCAGAGTTAGATGCAGCACAAGGTCATTTACATGGGAACACCGAGCTCTTAAGCTCGGTCAAACATTCTTGTCTGCTTTTCCCCATATGAGAGTTCAATCTCCGGTCTAGGTTCCTCTCTGTCCGAAGGCGGAGAGTCCAACAAAGTAAACGACCGACGCACGCAGTCAATCACCTTAGAATATCAACGACACTCCGAACTCGGACTGCTATTAGTCTTTATTTCTGATAGCTACTCCGGTCCACAGACCATTCCATTCTTGAGAGCGCTAGTGGCGTGTTAGCTGCTCTACAACACCTTTCACTCTACTCCACTTTTCGCTTAACGTAGTATTATTACGGACAACAGACAGTATATACAATTTCTAGCTAATCGTACTGACTATGATCGTGTACTTCTTGACATAATAAATCAAAACCGAAATAACGATGAGAGAATGGATATTTTATATTCTGTTTACATTGAAGAATATCGCTTGATTGGTCCCAGATTATTTTCAACGCAAACCTCGAATATTGGATTGGATTTTTAGAACACGAAGACATATGAACCAGGATTTATTAATATTATTATAATTATAATTATAATAATTATTATTATTATTATTATTGCATAACACCTAGCACATAATTCATTTATGTCGCCTGGGTGTTGCCTTTGTCTGATAAATCAGTTTTACTGAACTCCACCCAAACTTCGTGACGTCAAAGGAATTCGTAGACTATTTTTCCAATATCTCATTAATCAGAGTCGAAATTAATCAATACTTGTCCCAGAATAGTCGTTCTCAGTCTGGACTCTTCTTTGTAGTTTTTTTAAATTGATTACAGCTATTAACCAATCAGAATCGTTTAGGACGACTTATGGGTGATAATTCTTAACGTTTTAAGGGCTCGTTATCGTGATCAATGAAAATTAGTTATGGTGACTTTTATGAGGCGGGTGTCTCAATGAATGCTTCTAGAAGGTTTTATGGTCTTTAAAAATGACAGGATGTGCGTTGTGGTGCAGTGGAGATCGACTCGAGACGAGAAATCCAGTATTTCTTTATGCGCAAATACCATTAGAAAAGGTATTAATACGTCTCTTCTCCCTTCAGATATGAGTTAAAGAACAGGAGAAATTGGATTCTATAGCCTTGGTTGATAACCGGTCTACTACAGAAAGCAATAGCAACCTACTGCGGGATAATTTTCTACCCAGTTAGTTATGCCACTTTCAAGATATATATATAACAGTTGGAAACATAATTAAAGCTTCTAATGGGCGTAAAGTGGGGGGTCTGTTTTCTATTGTTATAAAGTAATAAACTGATCCCGCTAGAATTGGTACAAAAAATAATTGGAAACGAATGCAGTGGTCCTAAATTGAGGGATCTGTTTTCTATTGTTTTGAAGTAATAAACTGATCCCCCACTAATTACTACTTATTAATATAAGTAATACAGTCTAATCTATCATTTCGCTTGTCAGTTATAGGTTGAATAGCAGGACAGATTGGGTTTCTTAGCCTTGATTGGCATCCAGTCTACCGCAGAAAGTAATTGCAACCGGCTGCGGGAAATCTACCCAGTCAATTATGCCTCTTTCGAGACATGATCGCCCAAGCGTGTATGAGGCATGGAACCTAATTGACGGACGAAAAACAGCTTAGACCAGCAGAACTGTACGTGTCGCTTTTCCTCATATTTTTGTTCCCTAGCTAAATGTTTTATATACATTTCTGTTATATAAAATCTGCAACCAAGTTTGACGATCTTCTTGACTGATAAAACGACGGACGCCATATATATATATATATATATATATATATATATATATATATATATAGGGTAAATGGAAAATAAATTCCGACAATGTGAGATAAAAAATACTTGAGAAACAACAAAATATGGATTTATTGTATGGTAGCCAATATTATAATGCTTCGGTTGTTATAACCATCATCAGAGCTTATATTTACTATTATGAAGTTGTTGATTTTGTTACGGCCTATGAATAGTATGTTTTTTCTAAATATTGCTGCAACTATATATGTTTTGTTGAATTAATTATATGTACATCTACTAACTACATAAATTCCCTTCCTCTTATAATACAGTAATAATCTTACAACACATATTTTACGATATAAATATAACGATAACTTATTTTATTGCATATCAATAATCTAATTAATTGCAATTTATACTTAAACTAAACCACTCGCATATTTTTAAATTTGTCGCCGTTATATTATATCATTATATTAGATACTATTAAATTAAACTTTAGTGGGTATATCTTCTCTTCTTTATTCTTTTTCTAGTTGTAGTAGGATTCCGTTCTAGTGAAGGGTAATTGTATACTGTTGCAGGTGAACGGAATTTGGCCTTGTGGGAAGATAGCCCACTATAATTCATAAAATGATTATAAAATCAAGAAAGGTAATTTGAGTATAAAATAACATATATATATATATATATATATATATATATACACATTTCAATTACAGTTTTACAATTAAAATAATACTTGAATATAAGTCCAAAGGAGGTAAAAGAGTTCATGGAAAATAATGATGAGATAAAGGCTTAGGAATGTGGAAGCGTCTTGTAGTTAAAGATTGTTCATTTAGGAGTTGCCGCTTTTAAGGTCAGTAGGTCAGCAAGTTGGTTTGTGGAGAATGTCTTTGAAAAGGTGAGTAAGTACTTTTGAGACAGTAAAGGAAAGAGGTCAGCATAGTAGTCGCTTGACTTAAGTCAAGGGAGAAACTGATAACTCTAGCCTAAGATTCCTTCTGTCTGACGAAGCTTTTGTGTCTCCGCTTTTTATATCTGCTTTTTGGATCAAAACGCAGGTCGTTTCGAATTTCATCTTTGTATTTGATTCTGGGCTCCCTATTGGCTGGTAAATAAAATTCGCGAAGGCTCCCGAAATGGTAATTTGATATTTGATTAATTTTTATTTTTCAACCGGAAGATCTGCGCGAATTCACTTGCGCGGAGGTGATTTTTATTCATTCGCTTTCTGGTCGGCATAGAGCCAACATCCGGTTTGCTCGCTTTTGCTCGATCGGTATCACCACAAAACCGCGCAAAAAAGCTCTACTTTAACTCCGGATTTTTAAATACAATCTCAGTTTTACCAATAAAATAATTTAAAATTCACCGTCACTATATTTTAACTCTATTCCACACCCCTTATAATACCACCCCTACATTTATTATAAAATATATTTAAATTAAGATAACAGATAAACATCAATAAAACATAAATAATTACAGCAATATTTAGAAAAACATAGAGAGATACAACTTAAGAAAAACATACACAAACCTATCAGCGAACTATTTAAATTTCATCTCAACGACTATTTCCAATATCAAAACTTTATAAATATGTTAGTCATGTCTCGAAAGAGCGTGTGTCATGTGTGGCATTTAGCTGAAATATTCTCAGATAATCTGCGGAGAGGAATAATCTGATTAAAAAAAAAATGTCCGTATCTTTTTATCCACAATGTAAAATGAAAGGCATATGAAATTCACTTCCGAAAGAAAAATAACATTACCCACAATAATGAATTAAACAATAACTGCATCTGGGTCCCACCCATTTACAGTTAGATTAACCAAATGCAGACGGCAATTCTACTCCTGCAGCTTCTTAACTCGCACTACCCGCCTATGGAACTCACTTCCATATTCTTGCTTTCCTGACGGCTACAACATTCAGGAAGTTAAATGCAATATCAATATTCATTTATTAACCACTTGACTTTAGTTCTTTCACCACCCCGTATATCCGTTCCTTTCTCTCCACCTTTTGAAACTGTCATCACACCTGTATTCCCATCCTTCTATTGCTCCTTTCTAACTGGTTCGTCTCCCTCTTCACTCTCTTTTACTTAATCTTTTTACTCTTATGTAGCCTCCTGCACATCAGTAGCATTACCGCCTTGCTCGGGGTGATACGATTAAAAAAAAAAAACAAAAAAAAAAAACAGATCTTTAACACTACTTATCAACTGCATAACATCCACTATCCAATACATTCTATCCCATTTAACAAACATGCGCACAAATACCCTTCAGTCAATGAAGTGCCATACGTGATACACGCTTGGGCGATCATGTCTCGAAAGAGACATGACTGACAGGGGAGAAGATTATCCCGCAGTAGGTTACCATTACTTTCTGCAGGGGACTGGTTGCCAGGCAAAGCTATAGAACCCAATCTGTTCTGTTATTTGACTCATAGTTAGAGGGGGAAGAGATGTATTATACTATTAAGTAGTATTTAGTGGGGGATCAGTTTATTACTGCATAACTATATAAAACTGATCCCCCACTTAATGTCCAGTAGAATAATCTTTTCAACTATTATATTCAGTCAGTCAGTTAAGTCAGTCAGTCATGTCTCGAAAGAGACATGACTGATTGGGCAGAACATTATCCCGCATTAGGTTGCCATTGCTTTCTGCGGTAGACTGGTTGCCGACCAAGGCTATAGAACCCGATCTGTCCTGTTATTTGACTCATAGTTAGAGGGGGAAGAGTTAGAGAGGGAAGAGATATCTTATACTATTAAGTAGTAATTAGTGGGTGATCAGTTTATTACTGCATAACGATAGAAAACTGACCCCCCACTTAATGTACAGTAGTAGCCTTAATCATGTTTTCAACTATTATATTTAATCAGTCAGTCAGTTATGTGCCATATGTGATACACGCTTGGGCGATCATGTCTCGAAAGAGACATGTCTGATTGGGCAGAACATTATCCTGCAGTAGGTTGCCATTGCTTTCTGCAGTAGACTGGTTGCCGACCAAGACTATAGAACCCAATCTGTCTTGTTATTTAACCCATAACTGGAAGGAATAGACGGATTAATACCTTTCCCAAGAGTATTTGCGCGTAAGTGAATGCAATGAATTCGGCTGGAATTCGAACTCGGCACCCCGATTTCTCGTTCCGAGCCAATATCCATTGCACCACAACACATACCCTTAGGAAAGTTATTATTCCGTCTCTTCCTTCCAGTTTTTCTAAGAAAACAAAACAAAATAATAATAACGCAAAAGCAGGCATAAAAAATATATAACGAAAACTGATCCTCACAGTTACGCCCTTCTCCTCTGGTTTGTGCCTGTCTGTCTGTTGGAGTCTTGTCTCGGCTTTTTATATCTGCTTTTTGGGATCAAAAGCAACTCGTTTAAAATTTCACACTTGTATTTGATTCTGGGCTTCCCATTGGCTGGTAAATAAAATTTGTGTAGGCTCGCGAAATGGAAATTTGATATTTGATTAATTTTTATTTTTCAACCGGAACATCGGCGCGAACTCGCATGCGCAACGACGAGTTTTGTTCATTTGCTTTCTCGTCGTTATAGAGCATACATCCGGTCCCTCGCTTTTACTCGGTCGGTATCACCACAGCAATACCTTTTTCTTTCAACCATTTATTGTTGTTTTTATATGTTTTGTGTCTAGTAATCCTTTTATCTTTTCGTGTATCAAGATTCATTGGGATTTGTTTTTAAGGGCAGAATCCCCAATTCCTACCCTTGTTATTTAACCCATAACTGGAGGGAAGGGACGGATTAATACCTTTCCCAAGGGTACCAGTGCTTAAGTGAATGCAGGGTATTCAACTGGAATTCGAACTCGGCTCACCGATGTTTTTTCCCGATCCGTTATCCACTACACCACAACGTACATCCGTCACTATACGCTTACAGCACCTGGTATTCCGAAGCGGTCACCCATCTAAGTACTGACGAGGCTCAACGTTGCTTAACTTCGGTGATCGAGCTAGAACCGGTGTATTCAACGTGATAGGCCGTAAGCCTCATAAATTTAAACAACGTATGTATGAACACAAAAGAGACCTCATAAATAACAATTTAACGAATGCACTGGTTATAGACAAGAATAAATTTAGCCACAATTTCGACTTGAAAATACCATACTCATCAAAAGAGAAAATAATTTACTCAGAAGGAAAATCCTTCAAAATTACCACATATTAATCTGTACCCCGGTATTTTACCAATCTCACCATCTATATATGTAAAAGGTAAGATGTTTGTGTGTGTGTCTGTATGTCCTTTATACAAATCCACAATTCTTATCCGATTTTCACCAAACTACACACAAATATTCTTTAGGCTTCCGGTCAGGTCATATTTTTCCGATTTCTCCCCGATATCGGAAATCGATAATCCGATATCCAATCAGGTCTTATCAAGATCAGGATTTCAGCCCTTTTATCGTGGTTCTTGATGCAGAATTTGCTCTAACTTGGTAAAATTATAGTTTTTAGTAAATCTTCTCAGATGACTTTTTCCCGATATAGAAAATCGATAATTTTGATCAAAAACCGATATTCAGCCATCAATATGGTTCATTTTCTCTAATTTTACTCTCGATGGGTGCGATAAGTTTATCCTTGGAGGATTATTGGACTCCCATATTGGAAATCGATACCCCGATATCCTATCGAGTCTGATCACAATCAGGTTTTCAGACCTTTTATTTTGGTTTTTGCTTCGGTTTTTGCTCTAAGTAGGTATAATTGTAGTTGTTAGTCTCAGCCATGACACCATTTACTCAGAGGACTTATTTAGCCTTCAAAATTCAGTTTGCGACAGAAAACTTATTTGATATCGATACAGGAAATCAAAATTTGACTTACAACCATTCATTTTTCTTTGAATCTATGGTTTCGCTTTAACTGGAAACAACTATTGCTTTTTAGTATTTCGTGCCAAAGAGTCTGAACTCCAGGACCATGGATTAGTTTTAAAGCTTTCATTTGAAGTGTAGGGAGCTGGTTAATGTTTCTTTTGTTTGGCCTTGAGTCAGACCTAATCGAACTCCTTACAGCTTACAAGTTTTATGTTGAATAATATTCATCAGAATGATTATCAGAAGGTTTTCATCAGAATGTTGGTAGTCGGCAGGTTGGAATATGTGGATTAGTGGAGAAGGGTGGAATAATAATATATACATTTTGAATGTTCAAACGGAAATTTATTAAGAAGAAAGAATAACAAGAATTGTAGAAGTTATGAGTAGAGTTCGTAGTAAGAAGTTAAGAGTAGAGTTCGTATTCTATGATAAAGTTTTTTGTAGCAGTAATTGTTGAAATGTAGAGAGAGAGAGAGAGAGAGAGAGAGAGAGAGAGAGAGAGTGAGAGAGAGTTACATCTTTGATATGTGTCAGTAAATCACCTCCTCTGAAATGACTGCTGTGACCGGTTAGAGACCATCCTTAAATATTGAATAGTCCCGTGGTGTGGATCAGAAACGATTTTTCTCTTTAGCTATGGAAAAACCATTTCTCTGGCGTATTTTGAATTTTGCGACTTGATGACCAATCAGGATCCAAAGTTCCGCTACGGGCCCGTAAAAAGAATTTGATATTTATTTATTTGTAGTTTACCTCCGGAATTTCTGCGTGGAGCCTAGATACGCAAAGACCAATTTTGGTCATTTGCTTTCTGGACCTCTGAGGGCAAACATCCGGTCCCTCGCTTGCTCGGTATCACCACACATTACACCCGAGCAATGCCAGGCTATACTGATAGTTCCCAATAAAATCAATACTTTACTAAGCCAACATCTACAACAGACATATTCAAAAAGAAAAAGGAAACGATTAATTTCCAGCATTTCAACATCTTATAACAATATACTTCACATGAAAAATTCTCTTAGAGTATGAGAAATTACATTTTTTAAATGTTTAATATTTTTAGGTTGAACTTATTTTGTGACCGTTTTTTTTTTCAGAATCAACAATTTTTCTTTATAATGTTACGTGTTAAGTGTAACAAAAGAAAAAAAAATGATTAACCAAAACTCAGAGTTAAATCATTTACAATTATTTATGATAAACACAAAATGATCAATCTGGGTAAAAATGCAATCGGAGTCTAACCGTACTGATGAGCTGTGATACGGCGAAACAGATCTGTCTGCAGATGACAATATTTACGCTCTCACACCCTGATTGAGCACTCTGGAAAAATAGTAGACTTTGATAAACATTAGCTACTCTGACATGTACGCATCGCTCATTTAGTGAAATGAATTAGAGCGCTCTAGATTTTGGGCGCGGATAATGATATGCGCTAAAACGTCTGCCTACTTCCCCCGAACGCCCATAGCCCAGGGGTAGAGTCGCCGACTGACGCCATTTCGGTTGGGTTTCAATCCAGAGTAAAAAAGCAATCGGAGTCTAACCGTACTGATGAGCTGTGATACGGCGAAACAGATCTGTCTGCGGATGACAATATATATATATATACAAATACAAAATTTACAATGTTTTGCATTCAAAACAGAAACGTAGAGTTTACTACTGGCAGGCAAAGTGTTACGAAGGGGAAGGAAGGGTCCGTATCTTTACCCAGTTAAGTTAGCGAAGTAGAGAAAGTGCTACACTTTTTTTGAAATCCTTAAATGTGTATATAAAAAATAATTTCCAGTACGGTTAATGAAAACGTAAAAAAAAATATTTTTACACTTTCAGTTCCATGAGGTTTTCTTTCAGGTTTTAGTTGGTTGGCATCTTTTCGGCCGGATATAAATCTTGGAATCAAAGCCGCAAATTCTTTTAACAACTAACTACTCTCTTTCCAAAACCTATCTTCATAGTGGCTAATCTCTAATTTGCAAATTTCTAGAACATTACGAATATTGCTCGAACATTCTACAATCTTCCAAAAATTTCTATTCCTAATTTCTCTATTTAACAAATACTTCATGAATTAAAACCTTTTTGTAATAACAAGTAGGTCAACCCTCATTCTCGGTATCCCTACCCGCCTATCACCCACCCTCCGACATTTCCTATATTTAACCATTCTCGGTATCCTTACCCGCCTATTACCCACCCTCTGACATTTCCTATATTTAACCATTCTCGGTATCCTTACCCGCCTATCACCCACCCTCTGATATTTCCTATATTTAACCATTCTCGGTATCCCTACCCGCCTATCATCCACCCTCTGACATTTCCTATATTTAACCATTCTGGGTATTCCTACCCGCCTATCACCCACCCTCTGACATTTCCTATATTTAACCATTCTCGGTATCCTTACCCGCCTATCACCCACCCTCTGACATTTCCTATATTTAACCATTCTCGGTATCCTTACCCGCCTATCACCCACCCTCTGACATTTCCTATATTTAACCATTCTCGGTATGCTTACCCGCCTATCACCCACCCTCTGACATTTCCTATATTTAACCATTCTCGGTATTCCTACCCGCCTATCACCCACCCTCTGACATTTCCTATATTTAACCATTCTCGGTATCCCTACCAGCCTATCACCCACCCTCTGACATTTCCTATATTTAACCATTCTCGGTATTCCTACCCGCCTATCACCCACCCTCTGACATTTCCTATATTTAACCATTCTCGGTATCCCTACCCGCCTATCACCCACCCTCTGACATTCCTATATTTAACCATTCTCGGTATCCCTACCCGCCTATCACCCACCCTCTGACATTCCTATATTTAACCATTCTCGGTATCCCTACCCGCCTATCACCCACCCTCTGACATTCCTATATTTAACCATTCTCGGTATCCCTACCCGCCTATTATCCACCCTCTGACATTTCCTATATTTAACCATTCTCGGTATCCTTACCCACCTATCACCCACCCTCTAACATTTCCTATATTTAACTATTCTCGGTATCCTTACCCGCCTATCACCCACCCTCTGACATTTCCTATATTTAACCATTCTCTGTATCCCACCTCCGCCTATCACCCACACTCTGACATTCCTATATTTAACCATTCTCGGTATCCTCACCTGCCTATCACCCACCTCTGGACATTCCTATATTTAACCATTCTCGGTATCCTTACCTGCCTACGGTCCATCCTCCACATTTCCTTTATATTTAACCATTCTCGGTATCCCCACTAACCTATCACCCACCTCTAACATTTCCTATATTTAACCATTCTCGGTATCCCCACCTGCCTATCACCCACCTCTGACATTTCCTATATTTAACCATTCTCGTATCCTTACCCGCCTATCACCCACCCTCTGACATTTCCTATATTTAACCATTCTCGGTATCCTTACCCGCCTATCACCCACCTCTGGACATTTCCTATATTTAACCATTCTCGGTATCCCTACCTGCCTATCACCCACCTCTGGACATTCCTATATTTAACCATTCTCGGTATCCCTACCCGCTATCACCCACCCTCTAACATTTCCCTATATTTAACCATTCTTGTATCCCTACCTGCCTATCACCCACCTCTGACATTCCCATATTTAACCATTCCTTTTGCATCCTTACCTGCCTATTATCCACCCTCTGACATTTCCCATATTTAACCATTCTCGGTATCCCTACCCACCTATCACCCACCCTCTAACATTTCTATATTTAACCATTCTCGGTATCCCTACCTGCCTATCCCCCACCCTCTGACATTTCTATATTTAACCATTCTCGGTATCTCACCTGCCTATCACCTACCCTCTGACATTTCCTATATTTAACCATTCTCGGTATCCCTACCTGCCTATCACCCACTCCCTGACATTTTCTATATTTAACCATTCTCGGTATCCCTACCTGCCTATCACCCACCCTCTGACATTTCCTATATTTAACCATTCTCGCCATCCTTACCCGCCTATCACCCACCTCTGACATTTCTTATTTAACTATTTTGTATCGTATCCTTACCTGCCTATCACCCACCCTCTAACATTTCCTATATTTAACTATCTTGTATCCCATACCCGCCATCACCCACCCTCTGACATTCCTATATTTAACCATTCTCGGTATCCCTACCTGCCTATCACCCACCCCAACATTTCTATATTTAACTATTCTCGGTATCTCACTTCCGGCCTATCACCCACCCTCTGACATTTCCTATATTTAACCATTCTCGGTATCCCTACCTGCCTATCACCCACCCCCTGACATTCCTATACTTAACCATTCTGGGTATCCCTACCTGCCTATCACCCACCCTCTGACATTCCTATATTTAACCATTCTCTTTGGTATCCTTACCCTGCCTATTATCCACCCTCTGACATTTTCCTATATTTAACCATTCTCGGTATCCCCTACCCACCTATCACCCCAACATTTCCTATTTAACCATTTTGTATCCCCACCAGCCTATCACCCACTCCTGACATTTCCTATATTTAACCATTCTCGGTATCCTTACCTGCCTATCACCCACCCTCTGACATTTCCTATATTTAACCATTCCTGGTATCCTTACCTGCCTATCACCCACCCTCTGACATTTCCTATATTTAACCATTTCCTATATCCTACCTGCCTATCACCCACCCTCTGACATTTCCTATTTATTCATTTGTATCCCTACCTGCCTATCACCCACCCTCTGACATTCCTATATTTAACCATTCTCGGTATCCCTACCCGCTATCACCCACCTCTACTATTTACTTATATTTAACCACATTCCTGTATCCCTAGCCACCTATCACCCACCCTCTGACATTCCTATATTTAACCATTCTCGGTATCCTTACCCGCCTATCACCCACCCTCTAACATTTCCTATATTTAACCATTCTCGGTATCCTTACCCGCCTATTATCCACCCTCTGACATTTCCTATATTTAACCATTCTCGGTATCCCTACCCGCCTATCACCCACCCTCTGACATTCCTATATTTAACCATTCTCGGTATCCCTACCCGCTATCACCCACCCTCTAACATTTCCTATATTTAACCATTCTCGGTATCCCTACCCACCTATCACCCACCCTCTGACATTCCTATATTTAACCATTCTCGGTATCCTTACCCGCCTATCACCCACCCTCTAACATTTCCTATATTTAACCATTCTCGGTATCCTTACCCGCCTATTATCCACCCTCTGACATTTCCTATATTTAACCATTCTCGGTATCCCTACCCACCTATCACCCACCCTCTAACATTTCCTATATTTAACCATTCTCGGTATCCTTACCCGCCTATCACCCACCCTCTAACATTTCCTATATTTAACCATTCTCGGTATCCCATACCCGCCTATCACCCACCCTCTGACATTCCTATATTTAACCATTCTCGGTATCCCTACCCGCCTATCACCCACCCTCTGACATTCCTATATTTAACCATTCTCGGTATCCTTACCCGCCTATTATCCACCCTCTGACATTCCTATATTTAACCATTCTCGGTATCCCTACCCACCTATCACCCACCCTCTGACATTCCTATATTTAACCATTCTCGGTATCCCTACCCGCCTATCACCCACCCTCTGACATTCCTATATTTAACCATTCTCGGTATCCCTACCCACCCATCACCCACCCTCTAACATTTCCTATATTTAACCATTCTCGGTATCCCTACCCGCCTATCCCCCACCCTCTGACATTTCCTATATTTAACCATTCTCGGTATCCTTACCCGCCTATCACCCACCCTCTGACATTTCCTATATTTAACCATTCTCGGTATCCCTACCCGCCTATCACCCACCCTCTGACATTTCCTATATTTAACCATTCTCGGTATCCCTACCCGACTATCACCCACCCTCTGACATTTCCTATATTTAACAATCCTTCCTCCACTCTATGTAGCCCCTCGCGCATTAGTGGCAGTGACATGCCCTTGCTCGGGGTGAAAATCTTATAAAAAAAAAAGGACTCTTATTATAACTTTTTAGACATTATTAATATTATTTTTTATATATAAATGCATCCGCGTTAAAGTAGTTATTTTATACAGAAGATAGCTGGAGAGAGTGACAAAAAAGGACTTCAAATAAACTGCAAGAAAACAGACTGCATGGTCATCAGCAAAAAGAGCAGCCCAAAATGCCAAATATAGTTGGGAAATACTAAAATCAAATAGGTACAAAAATTTAAATACCTGGGTAGAGTTCTAACAGAAGACAAAAATTACGACACTGAGATCCGAAGGCAAATTGGCATGGCGAAAGTTGCGTTTCAGAAGCTGAGTAAAGTATCAAGACACGGGAAACTTTCACTACAAACAAAGAAAAGAGTACTGGGTTGCTATATGATGTCAGTTCTTTAATATGGCAGTGAGTATTGGACAATATCATCAAAGATGAAAGAAAAACTTGAAGCAACTGAAATGTGGTTCTACAGAAGGATGCTGCGGATATCAAGGATCGAGCATGTGAGCAATGATGAGGTTTTGGAAAGGATGGAAACGAAAAAGAAATTAATATTGAGCATCAGGAAGAGACAATTAAAGTTCCTGGGACATGCAATGAGGGAGAAGGACTTGGAGAACCTGATACTAACAGGCCAGATAGAGGGAAACAAGATACAGAGGAAAGCAGCGGATAACATATATGAAGGACCTGATCAGGTGGATGACGGAACGAGGGTGACGTGGTGTTACAGGAGAAAGTGTGCTCAGAGCCACCAGAGATAGGGAGACATGGAAGGCCATGTTCGCCTACGTCCTGAAACGACAAGTCACATAGAAAAAGAAGAAGAAACAAAAGAAGATATCTATAAATTTTGTTTCGTTTTAAGGTCAATTGACGAAACGCATCGACTAAAACAAAATATAATATTCCATTTGTGTCTTTAAATTATATATATACTATATATATAATTATATATAGATACTAGCAGCCCGGCGTTGCTCGGGTGTAATGAAAGCTTTAAAACTAATACATGCTCCTGGAGCTCAGACACTTTGGACGTTGGCACAAAAGACTAAAAAGCAATAGTTGTTTCCAGTTAAAGCGAAACCATAGACTGAAAGAAAAATGAATGTAATCCTGGTATCAATATCAAATTCCCTGCACTATTGTAAGAACTGCAACCTTGAAACTTCTGAATATCGTTTCTTACGTCTTTGTCTATAAGTGTATCAAATTTGATTAAAATCGGACCACTCCTTTTATAACCCGATTTTTTCGATTATCGATTTTCGATATTTATCAGAGTACCTCGACACAAAACCTAGCTAAGAACACTCGCAGAAAGCTTATAGTACAATTGTGTAAATTTTCGAGGAAATTGGTCCAGCTGTTTCGGAGTCTATAGGTAACACACACACACACACACACACACACACACACACACACACACACACACACACACAGACAAAGTTCCATTTATAAATCAGTTTATATATATATATATGTTTTAATCTAGCCGTTTTCTTTAGTTTCTTACTCTTTTTGTTTGTCTTTCCATCACATATTTTATTAAATATTACACACTGGGCTAAGGATGGTGTACGAACCCTGGTACAAATATACTGTGGATGATCTTCAAAGTACTCGGCTATGTTTGTCAAATTAGCGTTGTGCCAAACTTGAAGCAACCAAAATCCTCACAATTTATATTATCAGAAGGTTTAAGGTTGGATGTTGGAATGTGGAAAAATAAAATATTTCGTCTTGTAAGTTAAAGTAAATTTTTTTTATTAACTAAACATAATAACAAATTCATAAGAAGTAAAATACTAGAATAGACAATGCTTGTAGTTAATTAATCTGCATGAGTTAAATGTTCAAAGAGAAAAATGTCCGTATTTAAATATTCCAGAGAAATAGTAGTAAGTCTCAAAATGCGTGTATGTAAAAAGATTAATCAGGCTACTAATAAAGTCTGCGTTTCCCTGACAATCCGTGTAGCATGTTTTCTTCCCCGTCTCATGCAACTCTCTTTACACCTGTATTCTCATGCTTCTTTTATCCATTCTCTGACACCCCCTGTAAGTTGTTTCTCTTTTTCATCATTCGTCTCTTATGTATCCCTCTACACCCTCATGGCATTACTGTCTTGTTTGGGTTGAAATGATTATATATATATATATATATATAATCAGGTTAACATCTTGACGGTAAAGGGGGGGGGGAAAGAAACAAGGGAACACGTTGGTTAGTATGTATTCTTTGGGACCAAATCCTAAAATGAATCTTCGCTCTGATTAGCCAAAAGAAGCAACATGTAAATTTTTGTATCTTCCCACATACATACACAGCAAACCAAAGTTTTTGTCATTTAAAGGTAAATCATCTGCACAACCAACAGCAACATTGCCTGATGATGAGAATCTATCTCGAAACATAGAAATTTCCGTGTCGCAATGTACAATTAATTCATAACTGTATCATTATATTAATCTCTATAATACTCATTATATTGAGCACTGCTCATAATAAAATAAATGCCAGAGCACTCAAAATAAAAATAAAAAAAAAACTTGAGTCCTCTTCACCTGGAATTGAGTGGTGGTCCAGTGGATATCGGCTCGGAACAAGAAATCGGATAGCCGAGTTCGAATTCCAGTTGAATTCATTGCATTCACTTACGCGCAAATACCCTTGGTAAAGGTATTAATCCGTCTCTTCCTTCCAGTTATGGGTTAAATAACAGGACAGATTGGGTTTTACAGCCTTGGCTGGCAACCAGTCTACCGCTGAAAGCAATGGCAACCTACTGCGGGATAATCTTCTGCCCAGTCAGTCATGTTTCTTTCGAGACATGATGGCCCAAGCGTGTTTCACGTATGGCATTTAACTAACTGACTGATATATATATATTGGGCCATATATATATATATATATATATGTATATATATATATTTATACTACAGGCAATAACTATTAGGCCATCTCAGTTCTTTTCAAAGAAATGATGTATTCATACTATTTTTAATATTTATTGCCAAATGAAAATAGAATGGTTCTTTTGTTATTATTACTTTGCAAAATTTTACAAGGCAAGGAAGCAACGATGAACTCATCTGAATCACCCACAATAAACTTATATATAATATTAATAATAATATATAATAATAATATAGAATATATAATAATATATAGTAATAATATTAATTTTTATAATATATGATTAATAATAATATATATTTGTTAATATATAAAAATAATAATAATATTGATAGTATATAATGTAATAATATATAATAATTATTTTTATAATCATTCAATCGATCCTGACTTAGCAGTCTGCATTGAGTCATTTTCTCACCGACAGGGATGTGGTTTCCCTTTCTGGTGCATTGAATCCTGGTCGGATGTTCCTGCTAATAATCTTGACGTTCTCGACAAAATCCAAAAGAGGATCTGCAATATAATCGATCCTGACCTGGCATCTCGACTTCAGTCACATTCACACCAATGTGATGTTGCATTCTTCTGGGTTTTTTTTCTACAAGTATTTTCATGGCAACGGTTCTGATGAGCTTTTTTCCCTGTTACCCCCGACTACATGTATTTGCTCGATTTACTCGAGTTGCATCAAAATAGTTAAATGTAACCACCTCTTTTACTCTAACAGTTTCTTTTCTCGCACTTCCCATTTGTGGAACTCACTTCCATTTGCTTGCTTTCCTGATAGCTTCTTCCTCTTCATGTGCCGTGTCTCTTCAAGCCGTAGACGATCATAGACTTTTATTTGGCTCTGCCTCTTTTCGCTCTCAATAATGTTTCTCTTGGTATCTCTTCCAGGCCCCGCTCCGTCAACCATTTGCTCAGACCTAACAAGTACGTCTCGCGCTGCTTTCCCTTGTCTCTTCTTCCATTTATCCGACCTCTGAGTTTCAAGTTCTCCTGGCCTTCTTTCCTCATTTGTCTCTTCCTGATATTTATTATCAGTTTTCTTCTCGTTTGCATCCTTTCCAACACCACGTCGTTGTAGACGTGCTCTTTCCATGGTATCCTCAGCATCCTTCTGTAGAACTATATTTCTGCTGTCTCAAGCCTCTCCATCTTTGATGAGATCGTCCAGTATTCACTTTCATACAGAACGACAGATATCACATAGCAACCCAGCACTCTTTTCTTTGTTTCTAATGAGATTTTCCTATCCTATTCAGTCTCTGAAATATATTTTTGGCTATGCCAATGCGTTTCTGAATCTCCGTGTGGCATTTTTCATTCTCTGTCAAAAGACTTCCCAGGTATTTGAATGTTTTAATTGTTTTATTTTAGGTTCTCCAACTTTCAGTTGGCATATTGGTTTCCTCTTTTGGCTGATGACCATACATTTAATTTTCATGAGGTTTATGCTCAGTCCTTTCTTTTCACTTTCTTTTGCTAACTTCTGTAGAAGGTCCTGCATTTTCCTTTCCGTGTCTGCTATCAGCACTGTGTCATCCGCGTATCGAATATTGTTGAGATTGTGGCCGCCAATAACGAATCCCAGCAAGGCTTTTATTTCTCCCTGATATATCCTGTGAGGGGATAATCAGGAAAAGAATAGTGCAAAAAAAAAAAATACTTAACACTGAAGATATATTAATAGGGATTTATTATACCACAGTACAATAAACCAATAGACAATACAAAGACACCAACGAATGTTAACAGGTATAACAATCAGGTAGACAATATCTCTGCCTAGGACGTATGCGTCCGTCTAGTGACGTATGCTCTCGTCTAGTGACGATGGCTCTCGTCTAATGACGATGGCAGTATTTATAATCGCCTTCCCACTAAAGGTAAAATGCGGGACAAGACCTTTTTAAAGTGAGATCCCCCGGGTAATATAGCCCGGCCAAAAATGTCTGTCTAATTTACCCCAGTCGTGACTCCACCCCGCGGCGTAGTCACAACTGGGTCAATGCTCTCCGCCCGAAGGCAGGGGTCTTGACAGTGCATAAAGCCGTCAACTGCGAGAGGTGCCCGTCTAGTGACGATGGCGGTATTTACCAACTTTCCCACGTAAGGCTAGATGTGACACAAGGTCTTTTTATTGGTGGTCTTCCCGGCCATATAGCCAGGCCAAAAAATATCTGTCTATTTTCCCCAGTCGTTGTTCTACCCTTCGGCGGAACCACGACTGGGTTAGTACTCTCTGCTCGGAAGCAGAGAGCGCTCTCTACCCGATAGTTGATAGTAATGTAGTCAATTTGGTTTTTAGTTTGTCCTCCTGGACTTTTCCATTTCCATACTCTTCTTGGGTTCTCTTGGAACCAGGTGTTGGTTATTATCTTGTCATTTGCTGTACACCATTGGGCCCACTTTTGTCCACGGCTATTGCGTCCTAGGCCGAAGTTGCCAACCGTTTCACCTTTTTTTTTCTTGTCCAACTTTGGAATTAAGATCTCTCATGATAATTCTGATTTCTTGTGATTTGCTTTGTGCATTGGCATACTATAGCAATTAGTAGAAAGGCTAGATTTCTTCCTCTGTACTTTGTGATGTTGGTGTGTATACCGATATATTGAAAGGAGTTCATTTCATTTAAACTAATAGAAGTCAGTCAGTTATTTGGCAGTATCCTATGACGCATTTTCTTGTGTTTTATCTAGTATAACGCCGATTCCATTTTCATTATACTTACCTGCTGCGTATAGAATACTGGGCTCGTCACTAAGGAAGTATTCGTTGTTTGGCCATCTCGTTTCACATATGCCTAGAATGTTAATATTCAATCTAGACATCCCATATTTTTCTTCAACATCCAAGCATCTACAATCTCTAAAAGTTTAAATGCAACGTCAATTGCCATCTTTTATCTACTTGATTCCCATCCATCTCTTATCTTTTCTTCAACATCCCAAGAGCTACAATCTCCAAAATTTAAATGCAACGTCAAATGCCATCTTTTATCTACTTGATTCCCATCCATCTCTTATCTTCTCTTCAACATCCCAAAAGCTAGAATCTCCAAAACTTAAATGCAACGTCAATTGCCATCTTTTATCTACTTGATTCCCATCCATCTCTTATCTTCTCTTCAACATCCCAATAGCTACAATCTCCCAAAGTTTAAATGCAAAATCAATTGCCATCTTTTATCTACTTGATTCCCATCCATCTCTGATCTTTTCTTCAACATTCCAAGAGCTACAATCTCCAGAAGTTTAAATGCAACGTCAATTGCCATCTTTTATCTACTTGATTCCCATTCGTCTCTTATCTTTTTTCAACATCCCAATAGCTACAATCTCCAAAAGATTAAATGCAACACCAATTGCCATCTTTTATCTACTTGATTCCCATCCATCTCTTATCTTTTCTTCAACATCCCAATAGCTACAATCTCCAAAACTTAAATGCAACGTCAATTGCCATCTTTTATCTACTTGATTTCAATCCATCTCTTATCTTTTCTTCAACATCCCAAGAGCTACAATCTCCAAAACTTAAATGCAACGTCAATTGCCATCTTTTATCTACTTGATTCCCATTCGTCTCTTATCTTTTTTCAACATCCCAATAGCTACAATCTCCAAAAGATTAAATGCAACATCAATTGCCATCTTTTATCTACTTGATTCCCATCCATCTCTTATCTTTTCTTCAACATCCCAATAGCTACAATCTCCAAAAGATTAAATGCAACATCAATTGCCATCTTTTATCTACTTGATTCCCATCCATCTCTTATCTTTTCTTTAACATCCCAAGAGCTACAATCTCCAAAAGTTTAAATGCAGCGTCAACTGCCATCTTTTATCTACTTGATTCCCATCCATCTCTTATCTTTTCTTCAACATCCCAATAGCTACAATCTCCAAAACTTAAATGCAACGTCAATTGCCATCTTTAATCTACTTGATTCCCATCCATCTCTTATCTTTTCTTCAACATCCCAATAGCTACAATCTCCAAAAGATTAAATGCAAAGTCAATTGCCATCTTTTATCTACTTGATTCCCATCCATCTCTTATCTTTTCTTCAACATCCCAAGAGCTACAATCTCCAAAATTTTAAATGCAACGTCAATTGCTATCTTTTATCTAATTGATTCCTATCCATTATTTATCTTTTCTTTAACATCCCAATAGCTACAGTCTCGAAAAGTTTAAATGCAACGTCAATTGCCATCTTTTAATTACTTGATTCCTATCCATCTTTTACCTTTTCTTCAACATCTCAAAAGCTACAATCACCGAATTCTAAAATCAAACTCAATTGCCACCTTTCATCTATTTGATTCCCATCCATCTCTTATCTTTTCTTCAAAATCCCAATAGCTACAATCTCCAAAAGTTTAAATGCAACGTCAATTGCCACCTTTTATCTACTTGATTTCCATCCATCTGTTATCTTCGACATTGTCTGTAACATTTTCATTCTCTCACTCTAGCTCCCCTGCATATATGTAGCATTTTTGCCTTGCTTGGGGTGAAATGATTATATATATATATATATATATATATACATATATATATATATATATATATGCTAAAATGTTGTAAGTTAAAAATGTATTTGTTGACAGTATTTATTTATTTCTCATAATATATATATATATACATTTGATATTTCAGACCGTCCTCGGCCTTTCATCAGAAACAAATGATTTTAAAATTTAAACTAGAAGCGTCCGTCGTGAGAAGCGCCCGTCACGTGATGCAGAAAGCGACAGTCTAAATATTTTTAAACGTAAATCTAACTGTGATAAAACTTTTAAATGTTGTTTTAAAGAAAAACTTTTTTAAGTGTATGTAAAAAATGTTTAACTATTGAAATATTTATAAAGATTCAAAATACCTAAGTTCCAATTTAACCCTAGCCTATATGTATTTAATTTCAAAATCCAGTATTTTTCTTTCTTTCTGAGTGAGTCTTCTTCTTCTTCTATGTGCCTTGTCCTTTCAGGACGTAGGCGATCATGGTTCTCCACGTCTCCATATCCCTTGTGGCTCCTAGTATGTTTGTTCCCGTTACTCCTGTCAATCCCCGTTCCGTCAACCACCTGATCAGGCCCTGCAAATATGTTATCCGCTGTCTTCCTCTGTCTCTTTTTCTTTCTATCTGGCCAGTCAGTATCAGGTTCTCCAGGCTCTCCTACCTTTTTGCTTGTCCCAGGAACTTCAGTTGTCTCTTCCTGATGCTCAGTATTAATTTAATTCTTGTTGCCATTCTTTCCAACACCTCATCGTTGCTTGCGTCCATAATATCCGCAGCATCCTTTCGGTAGAACCACATTTCCGCTGCTTCCGGTTTTATCCTCATTTTCGATGATATTGTCATGCATTCACTGCCATATTGAAGAACTGACATCACATAGCAATCCAGCACTCTTTTCTTTGTTTCTAATGAAATTTTCCTGTGTGTTATGAATTTACTCAGCTTCTGGAACGTGTCCTTTGCCATGCTAATTCGCCTTCGGATCTCTGTATCGCACTTTCAAATCTGTTAGAACACTTCCTAGGTATTTAAATTTTTGTACTTGCTTGATTCTGGTATCTCCCACATTTATTTGGCACTTTGGGTTGCACCTTTTGCTGATGGCCATGCACGCAGTTTTCTTAAAGTTTATTTGTAGTCCTTTTTTGTCGCTCTCCACCGCTACCTTCTGTATGAGGTCTTGTAGTTTACTTTCCGTGTCCGCGATCAGCACTGTATCGTCTACGTACCTTATGTTGTTCAAGTTGTGTCCTCCAACAACAAATCCTGGCGTGTCATCTAGGTTCCTCAAGATATTCTCGCTGTACAGGTTGAACAAATCCGGTGAAAAGACACATCCTTGTCTTACGCCTCTTTCTATCTTTGTAAATCTACTGAGATCGTTGCCTGTCCGTATGCAGGCCGTTTGCTGCCAGTAGAGATTCTTGATTACTCTTATGTCTTTGCCGAAAATGTCGAGGCTGCTGAGCATTTCCATCAGTTCTTTGTGTCGTATCTTCTCGAATGCCTTCGCATAGTCAATGAAACATAGGTACAAATCTTTCTTCATTTGTATGGCGCTTTCGGAGAGCATCCTAATCATGAATATGGCGTTCCTTGTTCCAGTGTCTTTGACGAACCCGCACTGTTCCTGCCCTATCTCTGGCCTGATTCTGCTTCTTGGTCTATTCATCAGGATTCTGACCCTCAGTTTTGTAATGTGGCTCATTAAGCTGATAGTTCTGTGTAGTTCACTCTCGTTTGCGCCTGGTTTCTTCGGCAGTGCTATAAATATCGACTTGCATAGGTCGTCTGGTAATATTCCGCTGCTATAAATTTCGCTTATTAAGTCGGTAATTTTTTCTATGCCATATTCTTCTAAGGCTGTCATCAGCTCTATCACTATGCCGTCTGGACCAGCTGCTTTGTTTCTAAAATCGGAATCTATCAGTAAACATTTGCAGTTTTCTAATGTGTGTCTTGTTTGACTGAAGTGTTCAGCTATGGGGAATAAAGGTTGACGGATGATTCGCGCGACGGACGCTTCTAGTTTAAATTTTAAAATCATTTGTTTCTGATGAAAGGTTGAGGCCGGTCTGAAATATCAAATATACATATAATAATAGAAATAAATAAATACTGTAAAAAGAATACATTTTTAACTTACAACTTTTTAGTAGTTTTTCCTAAGACAGTATACATGGATTATCATTATGCCGTATATATATATATATATATAAATATATATATATATATATATATAATAAACAAATAGGGTTGTTCCAACGAGAGTAATAAGTATAGAATAAAAAGTGTGAGAAGCCGTGAACGTTTTCTTTAAAGTGTATTTTTATTATTTTTGTAATTATACAGTTTATGAAACATTAATTGTCCATGACGCTACACGTGTTTCGAGTCTAAAATTGAATAAAAAAAACAAAAAACAAAACCCAAATTTAAAAGCCACAAATTTATACACGTGAAGAGAGTCAATTTTAGACTCGAAACACGCGTAGCGTCATGGACAATTAATGTGTCATAACATGTATAATCACAAAAATATTAAATATACACTTTAAAGAAAATGTTCACGGCTTCTCACACTTTTTATTCTATAGATATATATACATACATACATATATACATATACATATATATATATATATATATATATATATATATATATATATATAATAATAATGATCATATTTATAAATATAACATATAATAAAATTATAATAATAATAATAATGCCATTATTAGAATAATATATAATAATAATTATATTAATTATGTTAATAATAATATAAAATCTTATATAACATATTGAATGCGGGTAAATAATTAAAAAAGAATGAAAAAAGAATGAAAAAATGAAAAAGAATGAAAAAAGAATGAAAAAAAAGATGAAAAAAGAATGAAAAAAAATGAAAAAGAATGAAAAAAGAATGAAAAAAGAATGAAAAAAAATGAAAAAAGAATGAAAAAAGAATGAAAAAGGAATGAAAAAGGAATGAAAAAAGAATGAAAAAAGAATGAAAAAAATGAAAAAAGAATGAAAAAGGAATGAAAAAGAATGAAAAAAGAATGAAAAAAGGAATGAAAAAGGAATGAAAAAGGAATGAAAAAAGAATGAAAAAAGATGAAAAAAGAATGAAAAAAGAATGAAAAAATGAAAAAAGAATGAAAAAAGAATGAAAAAAATGAAAAAAAATGAAAAAAGAATTTAAAAAGATGAAAAAAGAATGAAAAAATGAAAAATGAATGAAAAAAGAATGAAAAAGAATGAAAAAGGAATGAAAAAGGAATGAAAAAAAATGAAAAAAGAATGAAAAAAGAATGAAAAAGGAATGAAAAAGGAATGAAAAAAAATGAAAAAGAATGAAAAAGAATGAAAAAAGAATGAAAAAGAATGAAAAAAGACAGTGATGAAAAACAAAAGGAAATTATTGAGAATAGTAGGACAAAAAAGATGAAAAAGAAGACAAACCTCAAAAACGAAGTCAAAGTAAAAAAAAACAACCTTGGACCACAGAAATACAAATCAGTACAAGAGGAAGAAGAGAAAAAAATTATCAAAGATGTCGAGGAGACTGCATGATGTAAAAAACGTGATGGTGAAATCTCTAAATAAAAATAAGTAGAAAGCAATGAAAGACATTTTCCAGTTGAAAAGAAAAGGCTAGTTCGAAATCAAACTTTGAGGGAGTGCTGAAAATTGGTATCAGATTCGTTTAATGGTAATTGTACAAGAAAGAAATGTCCACCAACAAAAATGATGAAAAGAAAAAAATGAGAAAAGCAGACAACACACTAACACAGACACATGTACACACACACGCACGCGCGCGCGCACACACACACACACACGAAACAAAAGAAAATCTTATTGTTGTCGGTGCCTCTTTACAATCATTCAAGGTAATTTTTTCTCTTTAAAAGAACGAATAGCTTTAAAAAGAACAGTTACAAGCAAATAGAAATCTTGAAAAGTCATAAAAAGACTTAGACAACAACAACAACAAAAAATATAACCAAGTTCTACAGTAGAAGTTAATTTTTTAGCCGTTCTCAGATCAGAGTCACTTTTTCATAAAAAGCAGACTAGATATTGGACATAATTTAAAATGTGAAATATATCTTCTAAATTGTGTAGCCGTTCTCTGATCAGAGTCACTTTTTCATAAAAAGCAGACTAGATATTGGACATAATTTAAAATGTGAAATATATCTTCTAAATTGTGTAGCCGTTCTCTGATCAGAGTCACTTTATCATAAAAAGCAGACTAGATATTGGACATAATTTAAAATGTGAAATATATCTTCTAAATTGTGTAGCCGTTCTCTGATCAGAGTCACTTTTTCATAAAAAGCAGACTAGATATTGGACATAATTTAAAATGTGAAATATATCTTCTAAATTGTGTAGCCGTTCTCTGATCAGAGTCACTTTATCATAAAAAGCAGACTAGATATTGGACATAATTTAAAATGTGAAATATATCTTCTAAATTGTGTAGCCGTTCTCTGATCAGAGTCACTTTATCATAAAAAGCAGACTAGATATTGGACATAATTTAAAATGTGAAATATATCTTCTAAATTGTGTAGCCGTTCTCTGATCAGAGTCACTTTATCATAAAAAGCAGACTAGATATTGGACATAATTTAAAATGTGAAATATATCTTCTAAATTGTGTAGCCGTTCTCTGATCAGAGTCACTTTATCATAAAAAGCAGACTAGATATTGGACATAATTTAAAATGTGAAATATATCTTCTAAATTGTGTAGCCGTTCTCTGATCAGCGTCACTTTATCATAAAAAGCAGACTAGATATTGGACATAATTTAAAATGTGAAATATATCTTCTAAATTGTGTAGCCGTTCTCAGATCAGAGTCACTTTATCATAAAAAGCAGACTAGATATTGGACATAATTTAAAATGTGAAATATATCTTCTAAATTGTGTAGCCGTTCTCAGATCAGAGTCACTTTATCATAAAAAGCAGACTAGATATTGTACATAATTTAAAATGTGAAATATATCTTCTAAATTGTGTAGCCGTTCTCAGATCAGAGTCACTTTATCATAAAAAGCAGACTAGATATTGGACATAATTTAAAATGTGAAATATATCTTCTAAATTGTGTAGCCGTTCTCAGATCAGAGTCACTTTATCATAAAAAGCAGACTAGATATTGGACATAATTTAAAATGTGAAATATATCTTCTAAATTGTGTAGCCGTTCTCAGATCAGAGTCACTTTATCATAAAAAGCAGACTAGATATTGGACATAATTTAAAATGTGAAATATATCTTCTAAATTGTGTAGCCGTTCTCAGATCAGAGTCACTTTATCATAAAAAGCAGACTAGATATTGGACATAATTTAAAATGTGAAATATATCTTCTAAATTGTGTAGCCGTTCTCAGATCAGAGTCACTTTATCATAAAAAGCAGACTAGATATTGGACATAATTTAAAATGTGAAATATATCTTCTAAATTGTGTAGCCGTTCTCTGATCAGAGTCACTTTATCATAAAAAGCAGACTAGATATTGGACATAATTTAAAATGTGAAATATATCTTCTAAATTGTGTAGCCGTTCTCAGATCAGAGTCACTTTATCATAAAAAGCAGACTAGATATTGGACATAATTTAAAATGTGAAATATATCTTCTAAATTGTGTAGCCGTTCTCAGATCAGAGTCACTTTATCATAAAAAGCAGACTAGATATTGGACATAATTTAAAATGTGAAATATATCTTCTAAATTGTGTAGCCGTTCTCAGATCAGAGTCACTTTATCATAAAAAGCAGACTAGATATTGGACATAATTTAAAATGTGAAATATATCTTCTAAATTGTGTAGCCGTTCTCAGATCAGAGTCACTTTATCATAAAAAGCAGACTAGATATTGGACATAATTTAAAATGTGAAATATATCTTCTAAATTGTGTAGCCGTTCTCAGATCAGAGTCACTTTATCATAAAAAGCAGACTAGATATTGGACATAATTTAAAATGTGAAATATATCTTCTAAATTGTGTAGCCGTTCTCAGATCAGAGTCACTTTATCATAAAAAGCAGACTAGATATTGTACATAATTTAAAATGTGAAATATATCTTCTAAATTGTGTAGCCGTTCTCAGATCAGAGTCACTTTATCATAAAAAGCAGACTAGATATTGGACATAATTTAAAATGTGAAATATATCTTCTAAATTGTGTAGCCGTTCTCAGATCAGAGTCACTTTATCATAAAAAGCAGACTAGATATTGGACATAATTTAAAATGTGAAATATATCTTCTAAATTGTGTAGCCGTTCTCAGATCAGAGTCACTTTATCATAAAAAGCAGACTAGATATTGGACATAATTTAAAATGTGAAATATATCTTCTAAATTGTGTAGCCGTTCTCTGATCAGAGACACTTTATCATAAAAAGCAGACTAGATATTGGACATAATTTAAAATGTGAAATATATCTTCTAAATTGTGTAGCCGTTCTCAGATCAGAGTCACTTTATCATAAAAAGCAGACTAGATATTGGACATAATTTAAAATGTGAAATATATCTTCTAAATTGTGTAGCCGTTCTCTGATCAGAGACACTTTATCATAAAAAGCAGACTAGATATTGGACATAATTTAAAATGTGAAATATATCTTCTAAATTGTGTAGCCGTTCTCAGATCAGAGTCACTTTATCATAAAAAGCAGACTAGATATTGGACATAATTTAAAATGTGAAATATATCTTCTAAATTGTGTAGCCGTTCTCTGATCAGAGTCACTTTATCATAAAAAGCAGACTAGATATTGGACATAATTTAAAATGTGAAATATATCTTCTAAATTGTGTAGCCGTTCTCTGATCAGAGTCACTTTATCATAAAAAGCAGACTAGATATTGGACATAATTTAAAATGTGAAATATATCTTCTAAATTGTGTAGCCGTTCTCTGATCAGAGACACTTTATCATAAAAAAAGCGGACTAGACATTGGACATAATTGAAAATGTGGAATATGTCTTCGAAGCATTCACACAATACTACTTTCGCTATAGTATAGTAAATAAACAAAATAGCCTCATATATGGTAAGAAAATGTCAATTTTAGAATTCGCATTGACAAATAGTTGGTCATTCTAAGAATAAAACTCATTAGAATGCCTACAGTTTAAGTTAAAATGCATAAGACAAATGATTATGGGAGAATGTCTCGTTTCCAAATCAGAAACAGTGTAAATGTCAACTACTTAAACGTAGGAAGATATCTGTGAATTGGAAAAAGCAGTTTTACTGAAATCAAGCGTGCAAGGCCACTTCGAATCACTTAAATCATTACGAAAAATAGGGGCATCTTTCAACAAAGATTTCATGGAATCAATTAATTTTCATATCTAAACTTATTTATAAATGGAACTTTGTCTCTGTGTGTCTGTGTGTTTGTGTGAGTCAGTTACCTATAGACTCCGAAACGGCTGAAACGATTTTCTTGAAAATTTACACAATTGTACTATAAGCGTCTGCGAGTGTTTTTAGCTAGGTTTTGTGTCGAGCTACCCCCGATAAATATCGAAAATCGATAACCGAAAAAATAGGGTTATAGAAGGAGTGGTCTGATTTTAATCATATTTTATACACTCATAGACAAAGACATAAGAAACGATATTCAGAAGTTTCAAGGTTGCAGTTCTATCCTTGGATGACTTATTTGATTGCGATATTGGAAATCGATACTCCGATATCTTACGAGGTTTGATCAAAATCAGTTTTCATTCCTTTTATTTTAGTTTTTGCTTCAGGTTTGGCTCTAAGTAGGTATAATTGTAGTTCTTAGTCTCAGCCATGATACCATTTACTAAGATGACTTATTTAGCCTTCAAAATTCAGTTTGTGACGAAAAAAACTTATTTGATATCGATACCAGGAAATCCAAATTTGACTTACATCCATTCATTTTTTTTCAGTCTACGGTTTCGCTTTAACTGAAAACAATTATCGCTTTTTAATCTTTCGTGCCAACGTCCAAAGAGTCTGAGCTCCAGGACCATGGATTAGTTTTAAAGCTTTCATTAAACCAGAGCAACGCCGGGCTATACTGCTAGTACAAAGTTCTGGTGTATGGTGAAAGCAATCAATGTCACTTTTGCAGATATACAGCTAACAGACGGCAGATGTGTCTGTAGTCCCGATAGTCTTACGTGCCTCCCAGTTTTAAGGACTTTTCGCGCTTTCTTTGTTCGAAACTTGTGTTCATCTGTTTAACTTCTTGTTCTATGTGTCCTGTCCCTTCAGGACGTAGGCGATTATCGTTCTCCACGTTTTACTATCCCTTGTGGCTCTTAGTATGTTTGCTCCTGTTACACCTCGCAAAACCCGTTCCGTCCTCCATCTGATCAGGCCCTGCAAATATGTTATCCGCTGTCTTCCTCTGTCTCTTTTTCTTTCTATCTGGCCAATCAGTATCAGGTTCTCCAAGCTCTCCTACCTTTTTGCATGTCCCAGGAACTTCAGTTGTCTCTTCCTGATGATCAGTATTAATTTCATTCTTGTTGCCATTCTTTCCAACACCTCATCGTTGCTTGCATGCTCAGTCCACGATATCCGCAGCATCCTTTCGGTAGAACCACATTTCCGCTGCTTCCAGTTTTGTCCTCATTTTCGATGATATCGTCCAGCATTCACTGCCATATTGAAGAACTGACATCATATAGCAATCCAGCACTCTTTTCTTTGTTTCTAGTGAATTTTTCCTGTGTGTTATGAATTTACTCAGCTTCTGGAACGTGTCCTTCGCCATGCCAATTCGCCTTCGGATCACTGTGTTGCACTTTCCATCTCCTGTTAGAACACTTCCTAGGTATTTAAATTTTTGTACTTGCTTGATTCTGGTATCCCCCACCTGTATTTGACATTTCAGGTTGCACCATTTGCTGATGACCATGCATTCAGTTTTCTTAAAGTTTATTTGTAGTCCTTTTTTGTCACTCTCCACCGCTACCTTCTGTAGGACGTCTTGTAGTTTCCTTTCCCTGTCTGCAAATAGCACTGTATCATCTGCGAACCTTCTGTTGTAGCCTCCGATAACAAATCGCGGAGTGTATTCTAGGTTCCTCGAAAACGAAAAAATGAAACTGCTCTTTTCTAATGAACTGTGAGAGCTCTTTTTACCTTTCATCATTATGACTGATGCTAATCTCCATTGTGTCTTCTTGGACTAACCTTTTAAGCTGACATAAAGTAGAAAACGTATATTTAATCAATTTGCTAAGTCTGTAGCTAAGAAAGTTGATTTCTATGTGTTGTTTGGTTGTTTTATTTTTATGGTATATCAACACCTCGGCGGGTCATTTATTGCCAACTAAATTTTATATATTTATTGCTGGTAATACATTTTTCTTTCAACAATTTATTATTGTTTTTATATAAGTTTTGTGTCTAGTAATACTTTGTTCTTTTCAAGTATCATGATTCACTGGGATTGGTTTTTAAGGGTAGGATCCCCAAGTCCTACCCTTGTTATTTAACCCATAACTGGAGGAAGGGGCGGATTAATACCTTTCTCAAGAGTACCAGTGAATGCAGGGTAGTCAACTGGAATTCGAACTCGGCTCACCGATTTCTCTTTCCGAGCCGATATCCACTGCACCAAAACGCACATCAGTCACCAAACGCTTACAGCACCTGGTATTCCCAAGCGGTCACCCATCTAAGTACTGACCAGGCTCAACGTTGCTTAAGTTCGGTGATCGAGTGAGAACCTGTGTATTCAACGTGATATGGCCGTAAGTCTCTATGTGCTGTGGATTGCGGGTGAAAAACTACACAAAATAATGAACAACAAAACGGGTATTTGAGATAGAATAGTAAGTTATATTAAACGTAAAGATACAAACTGGAATGCAGGTTAGTATTCCACGAATACGATTAGTAAAGTATATATATATATATATATATATATATATACAAGTCTTTGAAGTGAAGCCGTGCTGGAAGTAGTATATCCGTGTAATACTATTCTGGCTGAGTGGAGCTCAGAGCTACTATGCCAACTGACGCGGTATTCTCTGTGTAATTTCGTTATCTCTCGGTAACTTACGGACCTCTTACGGTACTCGTAAGGTTCTGACGTATCTCACTATAGCAGGAGTATATGTATGCTCAAGTCGAGTCCATTATCATAGAAAAAGTGGAGATCCCACAACACTATGCTAGAAAATCTTTTCTCCAGAATCTATTTTATATATATAAGTCGACTATGCATCCTTGCTTTGAATATTGCTGCCACATCTGATCTGGTTGTTCTGCTATATATTTAGAGATTCTTGACAAAATTCAAACAATAATCTGAAATGTTATTGTTCCTGATCTGGCATCTTGGACTTCTCTTCTCCCACCCTTGCCGTAGTATAGGTTCCCCGTGTCTTTTCCATAAATATTTTCATTTTTTATTTTTTTGATGGTAGGTAGACTTTATGAATTTCAAGCGGTACTAGATTCATCAGTCTACAGTAAAATGACCAGATTTAACCGTAAGTTCTATGCTAACAGTCTCTTCACTCGCTCTTCTTGCTTGTGGAACTCTCTTTATGTTTCTTGCTTACCAGTTAACTTAGAACTTCAAAAATTTAAATGCAATGTCATTTTCTTTCTTCTTAATTTTTATTCTTTAATGTCCTCTCGCCTTGGTTGTAGTTCTTTTTTTTTTTTTTCGCATATTATCTAACTGTTATAGTGGAACATCCTGCCATCCCCGAGAATAGAATGCTCTAGACTATAAAGGACGGTGACAAGCGGTATGAGAGAAAAGCAACCGTCTTAGGATGACTGCTCTATAACACTGTCAGCACTCTGCCTTCGGGTAGAGGGCGCTCTCTGCTTCCGAACAGAGAGCACAAACCCAGACGTAGTTCCGCCGAAGGGTAGACGCACGACTTGGTAAAAATAGACAGACATTTTTTGGCCCGGCGATATGGCCGGGAATACCCACTATAAAATGACCATGTGTCACATCTAGCCTTGCGTGGGAAGGCTGATAAATACCGAAGCAAACGTCTTAGGCGAAGGCATTCACTATTTGATAGTTTATTCCGCTCCTACTCGTTGATTGCTTATCTGTATCTTATTGTTAATTGTACAGTAGTACAATAAATCCGTTATATCGTATTCCTGTGTCGAGTACCATTCTTCCACTAATCTTTACACTGATATTCCTTTCCGGTATAATATCACTAACACTCAGTAATCCCTTTGCATCCTAATCGTTTAATTGCCTTGCTTGAAGTGAAATGATTAAAAAAAAAAACAAATAAAACGTTGGTTTTCCAAGCAGTGTGCCACTTTTAACTAGATTCGCCTTATATGTGACTGAGTTTTTGTCATTAAGAACACTGCCAACTCGAAATACTTCCTATTCTGTGGACATATGTAGAAACCATCTTTTGAAAACAGTCAGTAAAGTGCCATACGTAATACACAGTTTGGGCGATCATGTCTTGAAAGAGACATGACTGACTGGGCAGAAGATTATCCCGCAGTAGGCTGCCAATTACTTTCTGCGGTAGACTGGTTTCCGACCAAGGCTATAGAACCCAATCTGTCCTGCTATTTGACTAATAGCTAGAGGGGGAAGAGATGTATTTATATTATTAAATAGTAATTAGTGGGTGATCAGTTTATTACTTCATAACAACATAAAATTGATCCTCCACTTTATGCCCAGTAGAAACCTTAATCATGTTTTCAACTAATATATTCAGTCAGTCAGTTAAGTGCCATATGTAATGCACGCTTTGGGCGATCATGTCTTGAAAGAGAAATGACTGACTGGGCAGAAGATTATCCCGCAGTAGGTTGCCATGGCTTTCTGCAGTAGACTGGTTGCCAGCCAAGGCTATAGAACCCAATCTGTCCTGTTATTTGACTCATAACCAGAGGGGGAAGAGATACATTAGTAATTAGTGGGGGGTCACTTTATTACTTTATACTAGTATAAAACTGATCCCCCTTTTATGCCCAGTCGAAGCCTTAATCATGTTTTCAACTATTATATTTAGTCAGTTAAGTGCCATACATGATACACGCTTTAGCCGATGATGTCTCAAAAGAAGATTATCGAAAGTAGATGTCTGGGCAGAAGATTATCTCGCAGTAGGTTGCCATTGTAGACTGGTTGCCATCCAAAGCTATAGAACCCAATCTGTCCTGTTATTTAGCACATAACTGGAGTGGAAAAGACGAATTAATAGCTTTTCCAATGGTTTTTGTGCGTAAGTGAATGCAAGGAATTCAACTGGTATTCGAAAGCGGCTCTCCGATTTATCGTTCCGAGTCGATATCCATTGCACTACAACGCACTTTTGATAACAGATTCACTAAAACTGAGTTCTGTTTACAAGTGAAATATTGACCTGAATTGGCTTGTAATAAGGTAGAACTAGAAAGAAAGATTTATTCCCCACCCCACCGTTTACTTTCCCCTATTATTGGCATTATTATACCCATGATATAATAACACTGTATTTCAGAGACGGAACAAAATATCTGAAAAGAAAAGTAATGACAATCATGCTTTGTTCTTAGAGAGACTTTGATACTACTAAGACCCACTCAAAACTATATATACATATTTATAAGTATCCCAGATAAAATACACAACATATTTTTCTACATAGAAAGCAGGGTGACAGAACAAAACGATAGGACCTTAAATATGGAGATTCTTCTGTGTTTTTGGAGAAGCCATATTTAGGAATCCAGAGTTAAACGAGCTGCATTCATCTACTGAATACTGAAGATATTCCACGAACAAGAAAATGGCAAGGTTCCGTTTTTTCCCAAATTGAGGACTGCGTGCTGGAGTTTCTGGGGAAGATACATTGCCAAAAAGAAATGACACTCCTGTCTTCTAAGCTGATTCATACTCAGGCCGGGTACCTTGGCCTAGATTAAAAAAAACCAAAAACTGCTCAGATTGGTTACTTTTCTCACTGTATATTAGTAACAGTCGTCACATGACCTAAGAAAGGTCATTGCATTTTGCATCCTACAGTCAGTCAGTCAGTTAAGTGCGACACGTGATACACGCTTGGGCGATCATGTCTCGAAAGAGACATGGCTGACTGGGCAGAAGATTATCCCGCAGTAGGTTGCCATTGCTTTCTGTGGTAGACTGGTTGCCAGCCAAAGCTATAGAACCCAATCTGTCCTGTTATTTGACTCATAGCTAGAGGGGAAAGAGATGTATTATATTATTAAGATGTATTTATATATTGAGATGTATTATATTATTAAGTAGTAATTAATGGGGGATCAGTTTATTACTTAATAACAATAGAAAACTGATCCCCCACTTTATGCCCAGTAGAAGTTTTAATTCTTTTTCCAACTATTATATTCAGTCAGTCAGTTAAGTGCCATACGTGAAACACGCTTGGGCGATCATGTCTCGAAATAGACATGACTGACTGGGCAGAAGATTATCCCACAGTAGATTGCCATTGCTTGCTGCAGTAGATTGGTTGCCGACCAAGGCTATAGAACCCAATCTGTCCTGCTATTTAACCCATAACTGGAAGGAAGAGACGGATTAATACCTTTCCCAAGGGTATTTGCGCGTAAGGGATTTCAATGAATTCAACTGAAATTCGAACTCGGCTCCCCGATTTTTCGTTCCGAGCCCCAATGCATCACAACGCACATCGTATCGTTGCCTCTACTTTTTCGCTAAAAGAAACACCCTAGCATTATGAAAAATGTTCCAAAACTTCATAAGAATAAAGTTTTATCGTCAAAATGGTTCTTATTTTTAAGAGGAAAGACCAAAGTATTTTTTTATTATTTTATAATTTTTTTAAATCCTTTTTAATACGTTCGTAACTTTTTAATCCTTTTTAATACGTTCGTAACTTTTTAATCCTTTTTAATACGTTCGTAACTTTTTAATCCTTTTTAATACGTTCGTAACTTTTTAATCCTTTTTAATACGTTCCAAATTTTTTAATCCTTTTTAATACGTTCGTAATTTTTTAATCCTTTTTAATACGTTCGAAATTTTGGTTAAAAATCTTGGTTTTTTGCGTTAGCGGTCGACGTAATTTTTATGATTAGTGTTTTTGTGCTTTTTCACGTGAAAAACACATTTTGGAAATTCTTACAAAATTAAATAATTGTCGAATTTTAATGAAACTTTCAGCCTTTTTACACTCTATGTAAGATTGTCCCCATCTTAATTTCATGAAATTTCGAGAAATTAAAAATGTTTTTATTAATTAAAAACAGGACGCTTTGGTGAATATAATCCATCAATACTTTTTTTCAAACTGCTACTCATTTCTTGAAAATCTGCTCTGAATCGTAAAATAAAAAAGAAATAAACTATTTAATTAGAAAAAACTTCCCATTGTTTTTATAAGTAATATTTATTTAAGGCACATTGACTTAAGGAACATTTTTTCGTTTAATATTGTATTTTTTAAAATTGCAGTCAAATTCGTTTCATCCACTTACGCACAAATACCCTTGGGAAAAGTATTAATCCATATCTCCTCTCCTCCTCCTATGGGTTCAATAACACGGGTGATTAAGATTTATAGCCTTTGTTTGCAACCCAGTCTACTGCAGAAAGAAATAGCAACATATTGCAGGAAAATCTTCTAGTCAGTCATGTGTCGAAAGAGATATAATCGCCCAAGCGTGTATAAACTAAGAGAATTCATATTTATAAAAACTGATTTAATTTAAATTGTAGTGATTTATAAGATATAAATCTTTTAAAATTCTGCTTTAAATCGATTTTTTATTTGATATTGTTATTAAATGAAAGCTATATTTACGAATTAAAAATTTAAAAGTCCAATAAAAAAAAAAAAAAAGTAATTTTTTTGTGTGAAAAAACATTTCTATTTTTGTAAGCATGGTGGTCTGTAAATAATATTATCTTTGAAAGGTCACAAGTTTTAATGGTTGTCTTTCCCTTACTGGAAAAACCTCAATAGATTTTGTCGGCTGTGTGTAATAAATATGAAAAATAAGTATGATGTTAATAATATAAATTAATGATAAATAAAATACCATAATATTTCATAAATTATTAAGTTGCCTCTGGCATTTCATTAACTAGCAGTATAGCCCGGCGTTGCTCGGGTGTAATGAAAGTTTAAAACTAGTCCATGGTTCCTGGAGCTCACACTCTTGGGACGTTGGCACGTAAGACTAAAAAGCAATAGTTGTTACCAGTTAAAGCGAAACCGTAGACTGAAAGAAAAATGAATGGATGTAAGTCAAATTTTGATTTCCTGGTATCGATATCAAATAAGTTTTTTTTCGTCGTAAACTGAATTTTGAAGGCTAAATAAGTCATCTGAGTAAATGGTATCATGGCTGAGACTAAGAACTACAATTATACCTACTTAGAGCCAAACCCGAAGCAAAAACTAAAATAAAAGGGCTTAAAAAATACAGACATACAGGCAGATAAACAGACACACGCACAAACAACTTGCCTTTTATATATATATTATCGATTCTCTGCACTATTGTAAGAACTGCAATCTTGAAACTTCTGAATATGGTTTCTTATGTATTTATCTATGAATGTATAAAATTTGATTAAAATCGGACCACTCCTTCAATAAACCGATTTTTCGATTTTTCTATTATCGATATTTATCGGGGGTACCTCGACACAAAACCTAGCTAAGAACACTCGCAGACGCTTATAGTACAACTGTGTAAATCTTCAAGAAAATCGGTTCAGCCGTTTCGGAGTCTATAGGTAACGGACACACACGCAGACACACACACACACAGAGACAAAGTTCTATTTATAAATAAGTTTATATATATATATATATATATATATATATATATATATATATATATATATATATATATATATATTTATATATCCCGGACACAATTATTAGGCTACGCCAGTGTTTTAAATAATGATGTATTTCATACTATTTTTTAGTATTTATTGCCAAGTGAATAATTGTAAATGAAAATAGAATGGTTCTTATGTTAATATTGCACAATAATATGTGCATCATATGAATTTATAAATATTTAATAATTCCCTATATTGCAGTTTCATCAATGGAAGAATAAAGAAAATTTAGGGTGATTCAGATGAGTTCATCTTTGCTTCTTTGCCTTGTAAATATTTTGCAACGGTAATAATAGCAAAAGAACAATTCTATTTTCATTTAGAATTATCCACTTGGCAATAAATACTAAAAATAGTACGAAATACATCATTTCTTTTAAAAATCTGGGGTTGCCTAATAGTTATGGCCGGTAGCGTATATATAGACATATATAGCAAATCTAGAGGGTGCGATGGCTAAATTGTCGCTATTTGCCTTGTAAAATTTTCAACGTAATAATAGCAAAAGAACCATTCTATTTTCATTTAGAATTATCCACTTGGCAATAAATACTAAAAAATAGTATGAAATACACCATTTCTTTTAAAAAGCTGGTTTGGTTTAATAATTATGGTCGATAGTATGTACATATATATATATATATATATATATATATATATATATATATATATATATATATATATATATATATATATATATATATAGATAGATATCCGCATACAGTGTGGGTATAGAAGAATCCAAAGGATTATCCTGTACATACAGTGGTAGGATAACTCTCTAAAAGAGCTCTAAACATATATGCATATAAATGCATATAGAGAAAATATAAGAAAAATTAAGGTAGACACGTTATTTCATGGTGTATCGGAACTATGGGGCTTTTTCAGGAGAACCATCATCAGCTTCTTTATTTGACCATTATTATATATATTTGATATATTTGTTATATATATATATATATATATATATATATATATATATATATATATATATATATAACATAAAGAGTCGAGTCCTGTTCTTATGTTCTTAAATAACCTTGTCAGATGGAGATTTTCACCTGGTTGTGATTCATAACGCTAAACTGGTTCAGAAATATCTCAACTGTCAGCTTTATATAAGTGCTTCCTCAGATCAATGGTTACAATTCCTTCGAGCGAATGAACCCTGTAGTTTTTAGAACTGTGTTTACATGTAAATATGTTTACCAAATCACAGAAACTATATCGTTTGAGGACTTTCTACAGCAGTAGGAACTAAAACGAACAGCACATGTTATAAAGATATTGACGTTCAACAATACTTCGAACAAAAAGTAGGGAAGGATACTCCCATCAATACTAGAAAGTGCGATAACAGTTAAGAAACTGTTTCGTCAGGTAACAGAATTATGTGAAATAATACAAAGCAACGTAATAGTATAAAAGTAGGTGTATTGACAGGAAAGAGAAGTATTTACAAGAGGTGAGGATTAGTAGAATACAGAACAAGGTAATTAGTATACAGTATCGACGTAGAGACGTGATAGATTGACTAGTAGAACACTTCCGGTGCAATACCGGAAATACCCGACTGACTCACTCACTCGACTTCCTTCCTCGAGGTATAATCACTACTATTTTATATAGTGATTCGAATAGTCCATTTCCGTGGAAAAGTGGAGAGCGCCTCAACAGAAACCTATTGTTTTGATAGGAAGATTTTATAAATTTCATCAGAAAGTAGTAAAGAAACTGAATGAATTTGATAGGTGAAGTCACAAGTTTATTCGCCTGAAGAGAGTCAACTATAGACTCGAAACACATTTAGAGAAACAAATCATAAGTATCATACAAAAAGCAAATAATATTAAAAATAATAGCAACAGTAAATCTACACTTTAAAAAAATGTTCACGGCTTGCACTTTTTCCATCTACATCAAATTCTCTCTTTGGAACAACCCCTATTTCTGTTTTTAATATATATATATATATATATATATATATATATATATATACTAGCAGTATAGCCCGGCGTTGCTCGGGCATAATGAAAGCTTTAAAACGAATCCATGGTACTGGAGCTCAGATTCTTTGGACGTTGGCACGAAAGACTAAAAAGCAATAGTTGTTTCCAGTTAAAGCAAAACCGTAGACTGAAAGAAAAATGAATGGATGTAAGTCAAATTTTTGATTTCCTCGTATCGATATCAAATTTTCTGCACTATTGTAAGAACTGCCACCTTGAAACTTCTGAATATCATTTCTTATGTCTTTGTCTATGAGTGTACCAAATTTGATTAAAATCAGACCACTCTTTCTATAACCCAATTTTTTCGATTATCGATTTTCAATATTTATCGGGGGTACCTCGACACAAAACCTATCTAAGAACATTCGCAGACGCTTATAGTACAACTGTGTAAATTTTCAAGAAAATCGGTTCAGCCGTTTCGGAGTCTATAGGTAACGGACACACACAGACAGACACAGACAGACAGACAGACATACACACACAGAGACAAAGTTCCATTTATAAATAAGTTTATATATATATGTATATATATATATATATATATATATATATGGTTAAATAAAATAAAGACAAGAGGAAAACTGTATTTTAAATCGCCTGCACGTTTCGTCTTGGGATGGATTTTATCAAGGAATTCTAAAAC
>JBBBDQ010002473.1:0-62500 GCA_037127315.1 Ascarosepion bandense | reverse complement strand
GTGTGTGTGTGTGTTTGTGTGTGTGTGTGTGTGTGTGTGTTCGAGCATCTCCATTCTAACGAACCCTACTCCACCGAAGCCCTTGGTCCGATTTCAACTAAAATTGGACCACTTGTCGATCATAACATGAACCTTTGATGTACGCAAAAACTTTTCAAATCAATTTACAGGGTACGCAGAAATCACCGAAGCGTTTTGAATTTACAAACTTTTCTCCCCTGAGACGTCTTATGCGAATTCAACCAAAATCGGGTAACTTGAAGACCAAGATCTGAACCTCTGATGTACATAAAATATTTTCGAATCACTGTACAGGGTTCGTCTAAAGTCAGCGACAAACATAATTTCCCGTGGTCTTTTGCGCACTTTTATGAATTTCTTCAGGACGCTTCATTCAAAATCAACCAAAATCGAGTCACTGGCAGATCAAGGTCTGATGTCTTGATTTGCGAACAAGAATTTCAACTGACACACAGGGTGGGGTGGCAAAAATTAATGGAAAATGTTGTTTTTTGCGATCGTTTATTTCTCCGAAATGTATTCCAACATAAATCGGTTCTTCTACCTTTATCATATACCATAACATTCACGTTTTCTACAAGGTGCCAATACCTCCGACGTTGCAGAGACAATGCATCCACATTTGCGTCACAACGCCATCACATCACTTTACAAGCTCCCGTAACGTCCGCCCCTGTTCTTCCAATTGTACATACATCATTCCCGTTTATTGTCAAAATTGACTAAATATGAATCCCGTTTTACAAATACAACAAAATTTAATACTTACTTAGCATTTTTTTAACTTACACATTACGGCAACCTCATACTAGAACGTTTTGAATAAGCACTTGACCTCACCATTTCAACATAACCACTAAAATCCCCGAGCAACGACGGCCTCTATAGCTAGTAATATTATCGAAACTTATTTATAAATGGAACTTTGTCTGTGTGTGTGTCTGTGTGTGTGTGTATCCGTTACCTATAGACACCGAAACGCCTGAACAGATTTTATTGAAAATTTACACAGTTGTACTATAAGAGTCTGCGAGGGTTCTTAGCTTGGTTTTGTGCCGAGGTACCCCAGATAAATATCGAAAATCGATAATCGAAAAAATCGGTTTATAGAAGGAGTGGTCCGATTTTAATCAAATTTGATACACTCATAGACAAAGGCATAAAAACGATATTCAGGCGTTTCAAGGTTGCAGTTTTACAATAGTGCAGAAAATCGATAATATATATATATATATATATATATATATATATATATAAGCCAAGATGTGTGTGTGTCTGTTTATCTGCTGTATGTCTGTATTTTTTTAAGCCCTTTTATTTTAGTTTTTGCTTCGGGTTTGGCTCTAAGTAGGTATAATTGTAGTTCTTAGTCTCAGCCATGATACCATTTACTCAGAGGAGATATTTAGTCTTCGAAATTCAGTTTACGACAAAAAAACTTATTTGATATCGATACCAGGAAATCAAAATTTGACTTACATGCATTGATTTTTCTTTCAGTCTACGTTTTCGCATTAACTGGAAACAACTATTGCTTTTTAGTCTTTAGTGCCAACGTCCAAAGAGTCTGAGCTCCAGGACTATGGGTTACTTTTAAAGCTTTTATTACAGCCGAGCAACGCCGGGTTATTCTGCTAGTAAATAATAATTGATCTCAAAGACGCGTATCAAAATACGTAAAAAATTCCAGCACTTCAATGTATCCTACCCTCACACTTCTCCTTGTTACTGCTTACTTTGGGGCAGCTTAAACTTTCCAGAACTGAATGGAGAAAACAAAATGAAGAAAAATTTTTGAAATTTTCTTAACTTTTTTCTGTCAGTCAGCCTGCAACTGGCAAGTTTTAGCCAGTCTGATCTTATTTTGCTGTATTTTTTGAAATTTTTTTTATTCCTTTGGTTCTTATCTTTTTTGTATAAATTTTGCTCTTGTTTTGTTACTAACCTAAGTTCTCTACTTGTCGCTCTTGTAATGCACTGCGACTATGATTGTGTAAATTGTTTTTAATTATCAAATTTAGTTTCAAATTATACTAAGTTAAAACTTAGTAAACTTCAGTCACACATTTATTTTTTTTTTAATTGGAGTAGATAGTACCTACTATCGCCCGGTCTCACACTCCACCCCCTTCTTTTTGACAGGAGTAGAGGCGATCGCCTTGTTTCTTGTTTAGGAAGGGGTTCCCGGTTCATCTCTCTCTTTTTCGGTCTTGATGTCGGTTCGGCTGGAAGCTTTTTGCAGTTGGTGAGTATGGCGGCAACGTCTCTTCATTCTGAGGGTACCGGGTTGGCAGTTTCCTGGTTGCTGCTTCCGACTGGTAATTAGGAGCCCGAACTCTTGCGTAGCGTCTTGAGAGGCTGCTCTGATCAACAGTTGAATAATATCGGGGTTCCTGTAGTGCCATTTCGCGCATGGACGGGCGTCCCTGCATGAATTTCCGATGGGCAACCCTGAAGTCACATTATGCTGCAGGCGGCGCCATTCACCATCCTTCACCTGCTGCAATTAACGACCATCTGACCCTACTCTAGACCTCTCTCTATCCACAACTATAACTAGCATGAAATTAAACAAACAAAACAGCAAGACGAAACCAGCTCGTCATAAATCGCCCAAACCTATCTGCGTTTCCTTCACAAACATACGAGGTATAATCCATTGCCAAATCTGCTGCTATGAAAGTCGGCTCTCTGTGCAAAGTCCGGAAGTTTTTCCCACCTGAATCTATTCTGCACATATACAAATCTACCATCCGCCCGTGTATTGAATATTGCTGCCATATCTGGTCGGTTGCCCCTGCTGCTCTCCTTGGGCTTCTTGACAAAATACAAAGGAGGATCTGTAACGTGGTTGATACTGACTTGGCAGAACGGCTGCAACCACTCTCTCACCGGCGTGATGTGGCTTCCCTGTGCCTCTTCTACAAGTACTTTCATGGCTTCTGCTCCGATGATCTTAGATCACTGGTGCCGCCTAAGCACGAATTTACACGAGATACTAGATTAGCAACTAGGTCTCACCCTTTTACAGTTAAACAAATAAGATGTAACCGTAAATTCTACTCCAACAGCTTCTTTTCTCGCGCTTCCCGCCTGTGGAACTCCCTTCCACAAGTCTGCTTTCCCGACAGCTACAATCTCCATTTGTTTAAATGTAGGGTCAATAGACACCTCCTATCACACTAACTCCCAATTATTCTCAGAACACTCTCATCTACCCAACCCTCATTCTCGGTATCCTTACCCGCCTATCACCCACCCTCTGACATTTCCTATATTTGACCATTCTCGGTATCCCTACCCGTCTATCACCCACCCTCTGTCTGACATTTCCTGTATTTAACCATTCTCAGTATCATACCCGCCTATCACCCACCCTCTGACATTTCCTATATTTAACCATTCTCGGTATCCCTACCCGCTTATCACCCACCCTCTGACATTTCCTATATTTAACCATTCTCGGTATCCTTACCCGCCTATCACCCACCCTCTGACATTTCCTATATTTAACCATTCTCGGTATCCCTACCCAACTTATCACCCTCTGACATTTCCTATATTTAACCATTCTCGGTATCCTTACCCGCCTATCACCCTCTGACATTTCCTATATTTAACCATTCTCGGTATCCCCTACCCGCTTATCACCCACCCTCTGACATTTCCTATATTTAACCATTCTCGGTATCCTTACCCGCCTATCACCCACCCTCTGACATTTCCTATATTTAACCATTCTCGGTATCCCTACCCGCTTATCACCCACCCTCTGACATTTCCTATATTTAACCATTCTCGGTATCATACCCGCCTATCACCCACCCTCTGACATTTCCCTATATTTAACCATTCTCAGTATCCCTACCCGCCTATCACCCACCCCCCTCTAGGCATTTCCTATGTTTAACCATTCTCGTGGCATCCTTACCCGTCTATCACCCACCCTCTAAGCATTTCCTATATTTAACCGTCTCGGTATCCTTACCCGCCTATCACCCACCCTCTGACATTTCCTATATTTAACCGTCTACCCCCTAGTATCCTTACCCGCCTATCACCCACCCTCTGACATTTCCTATATTTAACCATTCTCGGTATCCTTACCCGCCTATCACCCACCCTCTGACATTTCCTATATATTTAACCATTCTCAGCGTGTCATACCCGCCTATCCCCCACCCACCTCTCAGCATTTCCCATATATTTAACCATTCTCGGTATCCCTACCCGCTTATCACCCACCCTCTGACATTTCCACTATATTCCATCATTCTCGGTATCCTTACCCGCCTATCACCCACCCTCTGACATTTCCTATATTTAACCATTCTCGGTATCCTTACCCGCCTATCACCCCACCCTCGACATTTCCTATATTTAACCATTCTCGGTATCCCTACCGCTTATCTAACACCCTCTGACATTTCTATATTTATCATTCTCATTATCCTTACCCGCCTATCACCCACCCTCAAAACATTCTATTTAACCATTCTCGGTATCCCTACCCGCTTATCACCCACCCTCTGACATTTCCTATATTTAACCATTCAGTAAATATACACCTATCACCACCCTCTGTTGTTCCTATATTTAACCATTCTCGGTATCCTTACCCGCCTATCACCCACCCTCTGACATTTCCTATATTTAACCATTCTCGGTATCCCTACCCGCCTATCACCCACCCTCTGACATTTCACTATATTTAAACATTCTCGGTATCCCTACCCACTATCACCCACCCTCTGACATTTTCCTATATTTAATCATCCTTTCTCCACTCTATGTAGCCCCCTGCGCAGTAGTGGTAGTGACATGCCTTGCTCGGGGTGAAACGCTTATATATATATATATATATATATATATATATATATAAAGAACTTTAAGATTGTTTGCTAAAAAGTGTTCAATCGATAACTAGTGCTCAATAACTATTCAGTTGACTTATTGATTCAATCGGTTCAATAAATCTATTTATCAGCCCACCCGATCCTGATGAGCGGTATTAAACGAAACTGTGAAATCGGTCAATGAGATAAGTCCATTGAACTTTTACTGTGTTATTGAATAAGATCGATTATCATCGTTATTATATTTGATGTTGTTGTTGCTGTTGATGCTTTGTAATGTTAAAGGATTCAAACTAATCGACTGTACAAAATAAATAGTAAAAATGAATATTTCAAAATAAATAGAAGGACCATAGGCATTAAAAATTTAGCATAAACCCTGGTAAATCTATTTTCTTTGCTATTCAAGCAAACCCTGTCAATCTCTCCTCTCTCTCTCTCTCTCTTTATTTCTCCCCTTTTCTTTTCTCTCTCTTTCTTTATTTCTCCGCTTTCTTCCTCTCTCTTTATTTCACCCCTTTTCTCCTCTCTCTCTTTCTTTCTCCCCTTTTCTCCTCTCTGTTTATTTCTCCCCTTTTCTCGTCTCTTTCTCTTTATTTCTCCGCTTTCTTCCTCTCTCTTTATTTCACCCCTTTTCTCCTCTCTCTCTCTTTCTTTCCCCTTTCTCCCTCTCTCTTGTTTATTTCTCCCCTTTTCTCGTCTCTTTCTCTTTATTTCTCCGCTTTCTTCCTCTCTCTTTATTTCACCCCTTTTCTCCTCTCTCTCTTTCTTTATTTCTCCCCTTTTCTCCTCTCTGTTTATTTCTCCCCTTTTCTCGTCTCTTTCTCTTTATTTCTCCGCTTTCTTCCTCTCTCTTTATTTCACCCCTTTTCTCCTCTCTCTCTTTTTATTTCTTTTCTCCTCTCTCTTTGTTTATTTCTCCCCCTTTCTCGTCTCTTTCTCTTTATTTCTCCGCTTTCTTCCTCTCTCTTTATTTCACCCCTTTTCTCCTCTCTCTATTTCTCCCCTTTTCTCCTCTCTGTTTATTTCTCCCCTTTTCTCCTCTTTCTATTTCTCCGCTTTCTTCCTCTTCACTTTTCTCCTCTCTCTATTTCTCCCCTTTTCTCCTCTCTGTTTATTTCTCCCCCCTTTCTCGTCTCTTTCTCTTTATTTTTCCGCTTTCTTCCTCTGTCTCTCTTTATTTCACCCCTTTTCTCCGCTCTCTCTCTTTATTTTTTTCCTTTTCTCCTCTCTCTATTTATTTCTCCCCTTTTCTCACCTCTCTCTTTATTTCTACTCTTTTCTCCTCTCTTTCTCTTTATTTCTCTCCTTTTCTCCTCTCTCTCTCTCCTTATTACTTCCCTTTTCTCCTCTCTCTCTCTTTATTTTCCCCTTTTCTTCTCTCTCTCTTTATTTTCCCCTTTTCTTCTCTCTTTATTTCTCCCCCTTTTCTCCTCTCTCTTTATTTTTCCCTTTTCTCCTCTCTCTCTTTCTTTTTCCCCTTTTTCCCCTTTTCCTCCTCCTCTCTCTCTGTTTTTCCTCTTTTCTTTTTCATCTCTCTCTCTCTCTCTCTCTCTCTTCGGGCGTGTGTCATTACACAATCTCCGGATTCTGTTGACGTACAATCAATACCGATAATGCCCGACCAGCATAAATATTTGTTAACGTCTTCACTACAGGCAAACCGAAGTTCCACAATGGATCAATTGATCACTTAAGTTTATACTTGGCATCGTCATTGTGGACATTGCAAACGGCAGCAAACATCGATCAGTCTCGTTAGGCATTTCCGCCCCGTTATGGTGCGTTTCCGGAAAACAACCGATATCGCAGTTCTCGTGAACTCTCCTTTTACATCTCGTTCGATTCTTGCTGCGTCGAGAATTCACTCAGAAGGTCTTACGTCTCTCGGTCATTCTCTCTCTCGCTCCCTCGCTCCCTATCTTTCCCATGATTCCTTCTTTCAGACAAATCCAGAGAGAAGTGTATTAATATGTATTCCATTGTTATTATTAGTTATGGACATTCTACCAATCCGTTCGTCGATATTCCATTCAATGAGAACGACATTTGAAGCTGGAAATGAAATCTATGTTTTCAAGAAATATATTAAAGAGGATTTAGAGATAGAATTGAAGATGGCAGCTTTATTTTCTTGTTTCGCTTTTATCGGGAAAGTTTTGATTTGGAAGAAGAAAATTGAAAGCGGGGAAGAAAAGCAGAAAAATGAGTAAAACACGAATTGAGAAAAACAAACAGAAAAATATTTAGAAAAGACAACGGTCGAAAAAAATGGCGCTTCCTGAAAAAATATTCTGCGATAATAACATTGTCCAAATAACATTCTTATAATCATAGAAGAATTTTTTATTTTAATTTAGCATACAAATAAGGATTAGTATATGTCTATATTTCTGAGATGAGGTAGTATTTACAGTATTTACATTATTCGAACTATTGTCCTCATCTTTGTTGCCATTTGTACGACGTTTAATAACAGATCATTATATTTGTCTTTCTTTCTGAGATGAGGTAGTATTTACAGTATTTACATTATTCGGACTATTGTCCTTATCTTTGTTGCCATTTGTACGACTTTTAATAACAGATCATTCTATTTGTCTATATTTCTGAGATGAGATAGTATTTACAATGTTTACATTATTCGGGCTATTGTCCTCATCTTTGTTGCCATTTGTACGACGTTTAATAATAGATCATTCTATTTGTCTATATTTCTGAGATGAGGTAGTATTTACAGTATTTACATTATTCGGACTATTGTCCCCATCTTTGTTGCCATTTGTATGGCGTTTAATAATAGATCATTCTATTTGTCTACATTTCTGCGATGAGATAGTATTTACAATGTTTACATTATTCGGGCTATTGTCCTCATCTTTGTTGCCATTTGTACGACGTTTAATAATAGATCATTCTATTTGTCTATATTTCTGAGATGAGGTAGTATTTACAGTATTTACATTATTCGAAATATTGTCCTCATCTTTGATGCCATTTGTACGACGTTTAATAATAGATCATTCTATTTATGTATATTTCTGAGATGAGGTAGTATTTACAGTATTTATATTATTCAGACTATTGTCCTTATCTTGGTTAACATTGTACGACGATTAATAATAGATCATTCTATTTGTCAATATTTCTGAGATGAGGTAGTATATACAATTTCACATACGCATATATTTACATACTTACACGCATACACACATGCATACGTATATTTCCCTACAGACATGTTTATGGGTGCCAGTATGTGTATGTTTGTGTGTGTTCGTCTATTTGTCCATATGTAGATGTCTTTAGATTTGAACATGTGTACACCCACGTCCTTTACTCGTTTAATGTCTAAGTAACTTTATAACGACCCAAATCTAATGCTTTTAAACTCAGAACTTAAAATTTGTAATAAAATAAAGTGAATCTAATAGTCGACTAATGATGCCGATCTCTATTTTAATCAAATATTAATGTTTAGGCTTCAATATATTATTTTTAGTGCTTGTTCTTATATTCTTCAAGCTAGAAATTGCTTAGCTTTGAATGGTCCACTCTGTCTATGTAACAATGCATCCTTCATTAAGGAGAATTGGCTAGTCTTGAACTATAGTGGGTGGCTTAACTATTCCCTTTTATTTGTAGTGGGAGTCCGTTCTACTGAAGGTAGTTGTATACTGTTGTAGGTGAACGGAATTTGGCCTTGTGGTAGATAGCCCACTATAAGTCATAAAATGATTACAAATTCAAGAAAGGCAATTTGAGTAGAAAATATCATTTTATATATACACATATCAATAAATGTTTTACAATTAAAGTAATACTTGAATATAGGTCCAACGGAGGTTAAAATGTTCATGATAAATAAAATGGTGAAAGAGATTTAAGGATTAGGAATGTGATGAATGTCTTTGAAATACCCGGATGCGCAACGACGACTTTTGGTCATTTGCTTTCTGGTCGTTAGAGAGCTAACATCCGGTCCCTCACTTTGCTCGGTCGGTATCACCGCAGAACCTATTAAAACTCTGCAACTTGACATAAACTTCATCATCACTTGATACGACACAGTGTCGAAACAAAATGACTATTTTGTAGTGATATTATAACATATTTATGTTATAAATTCAAAATAAATATTATTCGATCTACTTTGTATTGAGCACTTTTTAAGAATAGTGTTTCTTTGGATACAGAATTTTATTCCATGTATACCTACTCTATACTACGGTATATATATATATATATATATAACACTCTCAGCTATTGGGCGTGTATAATGATGATATACACGCTAAAAAGTCTGCCTCCTTCTACCGAGTGCCCGAAGCTCAGAGGTAGAATCGCCGACTGACGCCAATTAGGTCGGGTTTCAATCCTGGGTAAAAAGTAATCGGCTGTCTAACCGTACTGATGAGCCCGGTTCACACTCCACCCACGTCTTTTGAACAGGTGAAGAGGCTCATCCCTTGTTTCCTGTTTAGGATGTGGTTCCCGGCTTTCTTTTTCTTTTTTTCCAATCTTCTTTCACTTTTTTTTCTTTTCTCCTTTTTTTTTTGTTCTCAATTGGAGTAGATAGACTTAACTATCGCCCTGTTCACACTCCACCCACGTCTTTTGAACAGGTGAAGGGGCTCATCCCTTGTTTCCTGTTTAGGATGTGGTTTCCGGCTTTCTCTTTTCCAATCATTTTACTCTTAAGTAGCCCCCTGCGCATCAGTGGCGTTACCGCCTTGCTTGGGGTGATATGATAAGAAAAAAAAGAAAAGAAACAGTTTGTGCTTCATTTATCATAATAAGTATAAGTATTATATCTTTCACTTGATCTCAGAAGAAAAAAACAATTTGATTAATCTAATATAAAAATAAGTATTAGTATTACAAGATAGTCCGTCATTGCCAAATACCTTTACTCGGATCTTAGAAGAAAAAGAAACAATCATATAATAATTCTACTTGTTCCTTGCTTAGTTAGTTACTTAGTTCCTCCGTCCGTTACGCCTCTTACTCTCTAAACGAGCTTTTCCTTCCCCTCTATCTTTTTAAATGCTACTCTCCTCAGCCTTTCTCTCACCTTTGCCAAACGGAAGAGTAGTATAGAATGAGAGAGTAGGAGGAGAGAGCCTATAGCATTACCGTATCAGTAGCAGCTTAAGCTAGTGGTTGTACCATTAATTGTGTGTGTTTATATATGTGTGTACTGTACAATATAGTAAAAATAGGTAGGTTGCCGTATCCCGCGACCTAATAACAAACTTTCTGGCCTCTACACCCTTGGCCATTACTCAGTTGGTCTTTTCGGGTTGACAATGGACACAGCAGCCTTTAAAGTAACTTTAATTATTTTTAAAATTTTTTAATTCCTTCTAACATTTTCGAAATATTGTCAGGAAGTTTTGTTTTAATTTGAGTTAGCGGCCAAATAAACGTTACGACTGTTTTACAATGTAAACGTAATGATTGCATCACACACTTTTTTCGGTGACAAACACATTAATTTAGAAATTCTCGCAAAAATCAAATAATTGTCGGATTTTAATGAAACTAACAGTACTCATTCGTTTGCGAATGAAATTATTTTTGAAATTATTATTTTTTAAAAATCTTGATAAAAATATTTTTTCCTGTTTCGCTCCACGTAAATCCATCAAATGTTAATAAATTTTATATTGATGGCTAAAGTTTGTTTTATTTGTTTTACGCTTGACTCATTGGGAATATAAATCATCTATTTTTTTATTTTAAGTTTGAAATCACTATCCGAAAACCTTCTCCGAAGAGTAAAATAAAAAATGCAATAAAACTCTGATATAATTTAATTTAATAAGCTTTTAATTACTGGAATAAATACTAACTATTAAGGACATTATAATCTAAAAGAAAGATTCGATTAATAATAAACGTTTAATTGTTTTCATTTTTTTGCTATTATGAAATAACTAACTAATATATAAAGTTTTAAAAATATTTTCCGTGGAAATTCTACGGGTTCCGCTAATCTAACATATAAGTAATAATGAGAATTACAAGATAGTTTGTCATTACCAAATAATATTGCCATGAACTTAGACGAAAAAAAATCAGTAGTCTTTCATTTAAAATACTAATAAGGAGTAGTATTAAAAGACAAGTGATTATTACTAATTAAATTTATGTTGATCTTAGAAGAAACAAACAGTTTTTATTCATTTAACATGTAAATAAGGATTATATAAGATAGGTTGTCAATGCCAAAAACCATTGCTATAATCTTAGCAGAAAAAGAAACATATTTTGTTCATTTAGCATATAAAAATATATTAGTATTCTTCGTCTTCTTTTATGCACCTTGTCCATTCAGGACGTAGGCGATCATGCCCTTCCACGTCTCCCTATCCCTGGTGGCTCTTTGCACACTTTCTCCTGTTACAACTTGCAACCCTCGTTCTGTCATCCACTAGCTCAAGACCATAAATCTAGAATATAAATGTATAGAAACTAGCATGGCCACAAAGTGAGGGATCAGTTTATATATTGATGACAATATAGAATTGATCCCCCATTTATACACATATTATAATTTCTTATAAACAGCATATATATTCTTCTTCTATGTGTCCTATTCCCTTCAGGACGTAGGCGATCATGGCCTTCCACGTCTCCCTATACCTGGTGGCTCTTAGCACGCTTTCTCCTGTAACGTCTCTCAGTCCCCGTTCTGTCATCCACCTGCTCAGGCCTTTTAAATATGTTATCCGCTGTTTTTCTCTGTCTCTTTTTCCCTCTATCTGGCCTGTTAGTATCAGCTTCTCCAAGCCCTCCTTCCTCATTGCATGTCCCAGGGGCTTTTTTTTATTACAAGACATATAAAAGAAACAATTATTTTTCATTGAAAATATAAATTAGTATTAGTATTAAATGATTTGCTGACATTACCAAATATATTTTTATCGATCTTAGAAGAAAAAAACTTCTTTCTTCTTTTATGTAACTTGTCCGTTCAGGACGTAGGCGATCATGGCCTTCCACATCTTCCTATCCTTGGTGGCTCTTAGTACGCTTTCTCCTGTAACGTCTCTCAGCCTCCGTTCTGTCATTCATCTGCTCAGGCCCTTCAAATATGTTATCCGTGGCTTTCCCCTGTCTCTTTTCCCTTCTATCTGGCCTGTTAGTATCAGGTTTTCCAAGCCCTCCTTCCTCATTGCATGTCCCAGGAAATTTTGTTGTCTCTTCCTGATGTTCAATATTAATTTCTTTTTCGTTTCCATAATTTTCAAAACCTCGTCATTGCCCACATGCTCGGTCTAAGATATCCGCAGCATCCTTCTGTAGAACCATATTTCAGCTGCTTCAAGTTCTTCCTTCATCTTTGTTATTTTGATTAATTTAACATAAAAATAACGATTAGTATTACAAGATAGTCCATCATTACCAAATAACTTTCCCTGGATCTTAGAGGTAAAAGAACCAATTTTTATTGATTTAACATCTAAATGCAGATTATTATCTAATCTAAACTTATTTATAAATGGAACTTTGTCTGTGTGTGTCCGTTACCTATAGACTCCGAAACGGCTGAACCGATTTTCTTGAAAATTTACACAGTTGTACTATAAGCGTCTGCAAGTATTCTTAGCTAGGTTTTGTGTCGAGGTACCCCTGATAAATATCGAAACTCGATAATCGAAAAAATCGGGTTATAGAAGGAGTGGTCCGATTTTAATCAAATTTCATACACTCATAGGCAAAGACATAAGAAACGATATTCAGAGGTTTCAAGGTTGCAGTTCTATCCTTGGATGACTTATTTCATTCCGATATTGGAAATCGATACCCCGATATCCTACCGGGTCTGATCAAAATCAGTTTTTCAATCCTTTTATTTTAGTTTTTGATTCGGGTTTGGCTCTGAGTAGGTATAATTGTAGTTCTTAGTCTCATCCATGATACCATTTACTCAGAGGACTTATTTAGCCTTCAAAATTCAATTTACGACGAAAAAAACTTATTTGATATCGATACCGGAAATCAAAATTTGACTTACATCCATTCATTTTCCTTTAAATTTACGGTTTCGTTTTAACTGGAAACAACTATTGCTTTTTAGTCTTTCGTGCCAACGTCCCAAGAGTGTGAGCTCCAGGACCATGGACTAGTTTTAAAGCTTTCATTACACCCGAGCAACGCCGGGCTATACTGCTAGTATACGATATTAGTGAAAACCTTTTTTCGTGTTAAAACTCCTTTTTAGATTGTATGAATTGTTTTTGGGATAATAATGATCTCCTGATACAAGTGACCCATAGATGTGGGGGAGGAGGGATGGAGTATTTGCACCTATGTGAATATAATGAACTCAATTGGAATTGAAACTTGGCTGTCCTATGAACTATTCCTAACCATTACCCATCGAACCAACTGCATATCCTAGCGTACAGAACCTGATATTCCCAAGCAGTCACCCATTAATGTACTGACCAGGCCTGACGTTGCTTACCGGTATTTCAAAGTGATGTGGTCGTTAGCCAAATGAATATCTAGTTCGACTATTAAAATAAGTACACGTGTACCCCGCACATAAATGCAATATTAAATCCGTACAAGTATGTTTAACATTATTCATGTAGGTATCGTTGTGCCAGAAGAGACTACTCATAATTCATGTGGCGTCAATGATTAAGCAAACGCACACGAGAAAATTAATATTTAATATATAATTTTAAAAAAGATGAATGATATTGAATTAAACAAAAATACAGTTGAGCTGCTAATAATCCTTGTATTATGATTGCTGAGGCGCATGTGCGAGCAGAAGCCTATTGCACGCATGCGTATGCCCACACAAAAACGAACGCACACTCACAAATGCTTAAAAAACATCACAATCCGATCATAAAACCGACCCAGACCTTGAAAACGTAACTATTTAAAGATACCATCTCACCTCAATTTAATTATTAATGGAATCCTAGCTTACCACGTTCTGAACCGAGCGAATAATTTCCCGAATGTAAAATACAATATTCATAATTTTATCTTCCATTTTATAGTTAGCGTCACAGATTAGCAACACCCGAGGTTTAAAATGAATGTTTAAAAAGGAAAGATCTTTCTTGAAGCATTTATTTTAGTTTTATTTTATGGTAATAAATTAAATTTAATAGTTTAAATAAGCCAAATACTGCATTTCGAAATTAATTTAAATTCATTGAAAGGAGCTATTTTTTGATGAAAATGATTTTGGCGACATTTTTAGCACAGTTTATTCCATTGATATTCTTTTTAATAAAAATACTCAAAAAAAATTATAAAAATACTTTTCTGAAACTTTATTTGAGGAATATTAGTTGATTTAATGTACAATCTCCAAAAGTGCAACATATTATTTTTATTTACATCTTTTTCTTATCATTTCTTTGATATTCCCTGTACCTTGTCTTTTTTTTCTCTATTCCTTTCCCCTCATTGTAACCCCCTGCGAACCAGTAGCAGTATTGCCTTGCTTAGAGTGAGACGACCATAAAAAATCAGTCTGATTCAAAACAAATATTTAAGTTTTAAAATATCCCAGAAATGCATTTCTATAACCCGACAGTATCTGTTTATTTAAGGCGTTAAAATTCTGATATCGTGATGACAGATCTACATTGTTCTAGAGAAATTATTATTTTTTATAATTATTTCACTAAAAGCAAGGCTATAATACCACTGGTGTGCAGGGGGCTACAATGATATGAGACGGACGACAAAAAAGAAAAGGTGATGTTGTAGAAAGGTGGGAGTCACGAAGATAGCAAATGGCAATTGACGTTGCATTTAAATTTTTCGAGATGTCACAATGACCCCCCCCCCCACATATATATATATATATATATATATATATATATATATATATATATATATATTGCAATCCTACAACATATATATTGTAATATATACAGTACTGTGCAAAAATATTAGGACTAGAACTATTTTATCTTTTATGAGGCATCAAAATAAAGTTTAAAATCACCCCCGTCCTAACACTTTTGCACACTACCGGTAGTGTGCAAAAGTATTAGGGAAGGGGGGATTTTTCTAATAACATCACTGAAATTCAAATGCAGGTTGAAAAGCCAAGTAAATTGCAAATAAATATTGAATATTTAAGTAAAAAGGAAGACGAAGGAAGGCTTTGGAATTTGAATTGGCCCCCACAAAGCCCTGATCTCAATCCTATTCAACATCTATGGGATATTTTTGATGAAAAAATTGATACATCTAATGTTACTTCGCAAGACACACTTTGGAAACAAATACAAGATGCTTGGCAGGAGATACCATTAGATACATTGAAGCTTGTGATGTCAATGCCTGACAGAATGAAGGCTGTGATCAAAGCAAAAGGCTATTATACTAAATATTAAATTTATTTTATAACAAGTATTTTTTTCTTGTTAAATCCTTTGTTGAGTAAATCAAATAAAATTACTTTAATTAAATCGTTTATTTTCTGTCAATATGCCCCATAAAAGATAAAATAGTTCTCGTCCTAATACTTTTTCACAGTACTATATATATATATATATATATATATATATATATATATATATATATACATGCATACTAGTGCGATTGGTAAATTGTCGCAATTATTTTATTATTTCAAATCGAAAGGTTATTATACTAAATATTAAATTTATTTTGTAACAAGTATTTTTTCTTGTTAAAGCATTTGTTAAATACATCAAATAAATTACTTTAATTAAATTGTTTATTTTCTGTCAGTATGCCTCATAAAAGATGAAATAGTTCTTGTCCTAATACTTTTGCACAGTACTGTATATATGATTATATTAAGCTTTATAATATTTAATATATTGAGCACTGTTTATAATGAAATAAATGCTAAGGCACTCAAAATAGTAAAACCTTGAGTCCTCTTCACCTGGATATATATATATATATATATATATATATATATATATAAAGATATTCTTCTATGATGTTTTTACATATGTATGCGCGCGTCTAATACGACGTGCCCATTAAAAAAGCTGGTAAATTCAGAAAGACGTAAGACAGTTAATGATGATTTCACTCAGTTAAATGCCATACGTGGTACACTCTTTGGTCGATCATGTCTCGAAAGAGATATGACTGACTGGGCAGAACATTATTCCGCAGTAGGTTGTCATTGCCAGCCAAGGCTATAGAACCCAATCGGTCCTGTTATTTGACTAATAGCTAGAAGGGGAAGAGATGTATTATATTATTCAGTATTAATTAGTGGGGGATCAGTTTATTACTTCATAACAATATAAAACGGATCCGCCTCTTTATGCCCAGTCGAAGGCTTAATAATGTTTTCAAGTATTATATTTAGTCAGTTAAGTAGCATGCGTGATACACTCTTGGGCGATCATGTCTCTTTCGAGACATGACTGACTGGGCAGAACATTATTCTGCAGTAGGTTGTCATGACTTTCTGCGGTTGACTGGTTGCTAGCCAAGACTATAGAACCCAATCTGTTTTGTTGTTTAACCCATAACTGGAGGGAAGAGGCGGATTAATACCTTTTCCAAGGGTATTTGTGCGAAAGTAAATTCAAGGAATTCTCCTGGAATTCGAAATCGGTTCTCCGATTTCTCGTTCCAAGCCGATATCCCCTGCACCACAACGCGCATGTGACTGAAAAACTGGCCATTTTGTCAATCCCAACGTCGGATGTTCTTCTTTGAAAAATACGATAACTTGACGCTCAATATGGCTGTCGTTTAGCCACATGAGAAACGAAGAAAGAAAGACGTTAGTCGTTTGCAAATAATCTTTAAATGATCAGTTAAAGCAGAAATTGTAGTTAAAGCAGTTCAAGCAGAAATTGATCAATCATAAACAAACCAATCAGAGTCAAGTAATTATATGAGAGTCGAATGATTATTCCAGCTCATAAATATTCCAGACTAGCAGGGTGTCATGAAAGCTTAAAAACTGTTCCATGGTCCTGAAGCTCAGACTCTTTGGACGTTGGCACGAAAGACTAAAAAGCAATAGTTGTTTCCAGTTAAAGCGAAACCGTAGACTGAAAGAAAAATGAATGGATGTAAGTCAAATGACTTTGATTCATTTCAACAAAACCGAATATTTTACAAGTGACTCAATGTTGTGGTGCCTTCCTTTAGGTATACTAGCAGTATAGCCCGGCGTTGCTCGGGTGTAATGAAAGCTTTAAAACTAATCCCTGATCCTGGAGCTCAGACTCTTTGGACGTTGGCACGAAAGACTAAAAAGTAATACTTGTTTCCAATTAGACTGAAAGAAAAATGAATGGATGTAAGTTAAATTTTGATTTCCTGGTATCGATATCAAATAAGTTTTTTCGTCGCAAACTGAATTTTGAAGGCTAAATAAGTCCTCTGAGTAAATGGTATCATGGCTGAGACTAAGAACTACAATTATACCTACTTAGTGCTAAACTCGAAGCAAAAACTAAAATAAAAGGGCTGAAAAAAAAAGAAGACATACAGGCAGATATACAGACACACACGCAACCATCTCGCCTTATATATATACATATATATATATCTATATATTATCGATTTTCTGCACTATTGTAAGAACTGCAACCTTGAAACTTCTGAATATCGTTTCTTATGTCTTTGTCTATGAGTGTATCAAATTTGATTAAAATCGGACCACTCCTTCTATAACACGATTTTTTTTATTATTATCAATTTTCGATACTTATCCGGGAGTACCGCGACACAAAACCTAGCTAAGAACACTCGCAGACGCTTATAGTAGTATTGTGTAAATTTTCAAGAAAATCGGTTCAGCCGTTTCGGAGTTTATATGTAACGGACACATACACACACAGACGCACACACACATACACACACAAAGATCTATTTATAAAATAAGTTTAGAAAAATAGACAAAATTGCTCGTCACAATACATTGGGAAACTTGCAGAAAAAAAAACTGCGGCTGTCAAATTTTAAAAATATCTTTAAAAATATTTCCATTCCTGAAAGAATTATTCATATTCCAATTCAATATCAGACAGTCAGTTAAGTGCCATACGTAAAACACGCTTGGGCGATCATGTCTCGAAAGAGACATGACTGACTGGGCAGAAGATTATCTCACAGTAGGTTGCCATTGCTTTCTGTGGTAGACTGGTTGCCAGCCAAGGCTATAGAACCCAAATCTGTGCTTTTATTTGATTCATAGCTAGAGGGGAGAAAGCTGTATTATATCATAAGTAGTAATTAGTGGGGGATCAGTTTATTATTTCATAACAATATAAAACTGACCCCCCCCACTTTATGCACAGTAGAATCCTTAATCATGTTTCCAACTATTATATCCAGTCAGTCAGTTAAGTGCCATACGTGAAACAGGCTTGGGCGATCATGTCTCGAAAGAGACATGACTGACTAGGCAGAATATTATCCCGCAGTAGGTTGCTTTCTGCGGTAGACTGGTTGCCAGCCAATGCTATAGAACCCAATCTGTCCTGTTATTTAGCCCATAACTGGAAGAAATAGACGAATTAATATCTTTCCCAAGGGTATTTGTGCTTAAGTGAATGCAATGAATTCAGCTGGAAGTCGAACTCGGCTCCCCGATTTTTCGTTCGGAGCCGATATCCACTGCACCACAACGCAATTCAATATATATGACTATAAAAATTAAAAGAAAACGTCTGAATCCATAATCTCGTGTTATTCAAAATATACAAATTAATCGTAAACTAGAAAAAATTTAATTTAATTTAATCTAATTTGCATTAAAAATTAAAAAGTAAACTCACATGGACACTTTCCTCTATTAGACACTGAATTATGTCACTTAAGGTACTTGCCTGGCTTTTTAGCTAGCCTGATGAATATTTGTGAGCGCTCCTAAACTTAAACATTCTGAAAATAGCATTTTCGCTTTTATATATAAATACCTGTGTAAAAACAATTCTTGCACTTTACTTGATAAAATCCCTCAGAGGACGAAAATTGGTTATAAACAACCGACAATTTGAAATGATTTGTTTGAACATTATTTTTGATCGATACTCGTATTTAAGTAGATATTCTGTTTTTAATTAAACAGTATCATATATTTATATCTACCGGCCTGATTATTTACGATAATCATCATGTTACGGAAATTAACGAAGATTGACGAAACTTGGTTATAAACAACCGACAATTTGAAATGATTTATTTGAACATTATTTTTGATCGATACTCGTATTTAAGTAGATATTCTGTTTTTAATTAAACAGTATTATATATTTATTACTACCGGCCTGATTATTTACGATAAGTTTTTATTACGAAAATGTGCGTCATTCGGCAGGATTCGAACCGGCGATTCCTATCCTCATAGGGGAAGCCACCCTCTGATCTGACGCGTCTTAGACCTCTCGACCACGGATGACGATCAGTTTAAACGAAGTCAAATTTAAGTCTATATGTGGATAGGGGTGTAAATAAATATATAATATTGTTGGATTATGAACAGAATATCTACTTAAATACGAGTATCGATCAAAAATAATGTTCAAACAAATCATTTTATATATATATATATATATATATATATATATATATATATAACGGTCAGTATTATAATAGAAAGAATAAGCTCACAACTCAGCATGTAAAAATTATACAAATTTATTTGGAAATCAACATTAGATGGTGTTGACAGAAAGAGCATAAGAATGTGAATTTAATATAAGAAATCTGCCCTCTGACGTCGTGATTTAGAGCAAACAGACTCTGTAGAGAAGCGATTCCTAAACTGGGGAAAATTTTCCCCTGAGGGGAAATTTGAAGCTACCGGCGGGGAAATAATTACACTATCTACGAAATAAAAAAAAAATCTCATACTTTGCTCGCTTGCCAAAACTAACCCTGATATTGATACACTGGTGCACAAGAAGCAGCATTACCCTTCTCACCAATTCTGAAGTAGAAGAGCAAACAAAAGTCCTTTTATTTGTTACTAACCGCTCTCTATGGCGATGCTTAGTTGTTACTAACTGCTCTCTATGGTTATGCTTAGTTGTTACTAACTGCTCTCTACCCACTTTTTTTTAATCGTATCACCTCGAGCAAGGCGGTAATGCCACTGATGTTCAGGGGGCTACATGAGTGTAAAAAGATTAATTAGAAGAGAGTGAAAAGGAAGACGAACCAGTTAGAAAGGAGCAATAGAAGGATGAGAATGCAGGTGTGATGACAGTTTCAAAGGTGGAGAGAAAGGAAAGGATATACGGGGTGGGAAAAGAACTAGAGTCAAGTGGTTAATAGATGAGTATTGACATTGCATTTAAATTCCTGGAGGTTGTAGCCGTCAGGAAACAAGTATATGTGAGCGAGTTCCACAGGCGGGAAGTGCAAGAGAAGAAGCTGCAGGAGTAGAATTGTCGTCTGCATTTGGCTAACCTAACTGTGAATGGGTGGGACCCAGTTGCTAATCTGGTTGCACGAGTAAACACCTGTTGAGGAGGCACCAGTGACTTAAGTTCGTTGGAGCAGAAGCCATGAAAGTATTTATAGAACAGACAAAGGGAGGCCACATTTCGTCTGTGGGGAAGTGGCTGTAGTAGAGCCGCCAAGTACCTATCACATTACAGATTCTCTTTTGGAGCCTGTCGAGAACACTGAGGTGAACGGCAGGGGCGCCTGACCATATATGGCAGCAGTATTCCATGCACGGACGAATGGTTGACATGTATATATGCAGGATGGATTCAGGTAGAAAAAACATCGTAGCCCGACACAGTGATCCAACCTTCTTAGCAGTGGATTTAGCTATGGACTCGATATAGTGATTCGATTTGAGATCAGAAGAGAGGGTAAGGCCGATGAGGCGCAGTGTATTGCTCCCAGGGAGAATCTCTTGGTTCATGTTTATGGGAGGCAGGAGAGGTTGCCTGTGATGATTGACAGACAACAGCTTGGTCTTGGACGCATTGAAATTGACAAACCACTTCTTGCCCCAATTCATCACAGAGTGTAGATCCCGTTCAAGGTCAGCAGCGAGATTATGTTTGTCCGCCGCGACAGGTTTCTTACTGATGCGGGTGTAAATTGTGGTGTCATCTGCGTAGATGCCTACTTGGCACTTGATCTCATCTGGGAGGTCATTGATGAAAATAAGGGAGAGCGTCGGGCCCAGGATAGAGCCCTGTGAGACACCAGCATTTGTGCTGTAGGTTGAAGAGGCATACCCATTCAAAACGACCTTCATTTTGCGGTTATTTAAAAAAGATTGGATTAGATCAAGCAAGCGTCCGATAATACCGTAACCCCGTAGCTTGCATAAAAGGCCAGAGTGCCAAACCCTGTCAAAAGCTTTGGAGATGTCCAGAGCAACAGCACGAGTCACACCTGACTCATCAAGGGCCTGGAGCATGTACTCCGTAACGGTTGTTAGCATGTCGGCCGTGGACCTGGCAAAGCGGACGCCATACTGCCTGTCAGAGTAGAGTTTGTGGGCAGTAAGATGTTGAACTATTTCAGCATTAATTATGACCTCGAATACTTTCCCGAAAATTGGTAGAAGACTGATAGGGCGATACTTGGATGGGTCCGAGGGTTCACCACAGTTCTTAAATACAGGAACGACTGAAGAGAATTTCCAGCATGCAGGAAAACAGGAAGTAGAAAGGCAGTAGTTATACAGTTTAGAGAGGACAGGGGAGATTTCAGGAGCACACTTCTTAAGGACTATCACCGTGATTCCATCACCACCGCTCGCCTTATGGGGGTCAAGTTTTGAAATTACTCGGGATACTACTGTCGGGGTAATATATACGTCGTACAGTTTGGCCTCAGTTCTAATAGGGAAGTCAGGTGAGGGTACTCCTGATGAGTCAAATGTGCAGTTGGATGAGAATCTGCGAGCAAAGCAGTCAGCTTTATCCGCAAATGACGTGAGAACCTCAAATTCATTGATTAAAGGAGGTATTGAGGATTTACTATTGTTCAGCACCCGTTTGCATAACCGGCAATAGTCCTTGGGGCCGAACTCGCGGTCAGCTATGCGCTGTCGCATTCTCTCAGCAAACAAGCATTTGACATCATTCAGGATACTCTGTAATTATAAGTTTATCAATATATTTGTACATTTGAAAAATAAATTAGTAAATAGTCTCAGTGTGTTTTAACTGCTCTTTCTCTCATACACATGAAAGGGGAAATCTGGATGGTCGGACTGGGTGTAGGGGGAAATGACAAAAAAGTTTGGGAACCACTAACCGCTCTTTATGGCTATGCTTAGTTGTTACTAACTGCTCTCTATCCACTTTACTCTGTAACTATAAGTTTATCAGTATATTTGTACATTTGAAAAATAAATTAGTAAATAGTCTCAGTGTGTTTTAACTGCTCTTTCTCATACACATGAAGGGGGAAATCTGGATGTTTGAACTGGGTGTAGGGGGAAATGACAGAAAAAAGTTTGGGAACCACTACTGTAGATGACTTGACAACATCGCAGAGAAGAATATATTGAACTGTACAGAAGAAGAGGGAATGTCTATTTGAACACACTCCTTTCAGCTGAATGTGCTCGAACATCATTCCACCGAATCATCAGGGGAGATTTACACCAGGATCTTTACAAAATCGAATTAATGCAGGAAAAAAAACAAAACCAATAAATTACAATCAGCGGCTTAACTTGGCTCATCTTCTTGAGCTTTGTAATTCTTCATTTTGTCGGCGGACCTGAAGGAGACTATCACCACCTTTTGGCGGACCTGAAGGAGACTATCACCACCTTTTGGCGGACCTGAAGGAGACTATCACCACCTTTTGGCGGACCTGAAGGAGACTATCACCACCTTTTGGCGGACCTGAAGGAGACTATCACCACCATTTGGCGGACCTGAAGGAGACTATCACCACCTTTTGGCGGACCTGAAGGAGACTATCACCACCTTTTGGCGGACCTGAAGGAGACTATCACCACCTTTTGGCGGACCTGAAGGAGACTATCACCACCTTTTGGCGGACCTGAAGGAGACTATCACCACCTTTTGGCGGACCTGAAGGAGACTATCACCACCTTTTGGCGGACCTGAAGGAGACTATCACCACCATTTGGCGGACCTGAAGGAGACTATCACCACCATTTGGCGGACCTGAAGGAGACTATCACCACCTTTTGGCGGACCTGAAGGAGACTATCACCACCTTTTGGCGGACCTGAAGGAGACTATCACCACCTTTTGGCGGACCTGAAGGAGACTATCACCACCTTTTGGCGGACCTGAAGGAGACTATCACCACCTTTTGGCGGACCTGAAGGAGACTATCACCACCTTTTGGCGGACCTGAAGGAGACTATCACCACCTTTTGGCGGACCTGAAGGAGACTATCACCACCTTTTGGAGGACCTGAAGGAGACTATCACCACCTTTTGGCGGACCTGAAGGAGACTATCACCACCTTTAAATTTGATGTTTTTCATTGTTTTTTTTGTTTGTTTTTTTTACATTTTTCAGTGCAATCTTATCAATTACACCTTAAACTTTTTGATTGACAAAAAATTTGGAAAAATTTCAATATTTTAACAATTTGGGGTGGGGGCTCAGTTTTTCATACAACGTTATAGTCAATCGATCCTCCATTTTGGAACCACGACATTACCACCACCTGTAAATTTGTTGATAATCATTTGTTTTGTTTTTTTGTTTACTTTTTTCAGTGCAATCTTATCAATTAAACCCTAAATTTTCCAATTGACAAAAAAAATTTGTAAATTTTTCAACATTTAAACAATGTGTGTGTGTGTATGGGAGGGGTCAGTTTTTCATACAACCTTATAGTAAATCGATTCTGTGCAATTAACTTTTTTGCTTGCGCATATTCAACAACTGAATCCTTTGCGAAATTTTTGAATAGAGCCATTCTTGGAGTTTCGAGGAAGATGCCATCGTAAGAACTGAAGAAAACTTGAAAAAGACAAAAACAAGAGCAACAACTCTTCCCCCACCAAAAAAACAAAAAAAAAAAAAAACAAAAACAAGACAAAACAAAGCGAACCCAACGCGATTGGTTCCAAAATGGAGGATCGATTTACTATAGCGTTGTATGAGAAATTGAGCCACCCCCCGCACTAAAATAGTGTAAATATTGAAATTTTACCAAAATCGGAAACTTTATGTAATAATCGGTAAGACTGCATTGAAAAAAATAAAAAATAAAAAACAACAAATTTAAAGGTGGCAGTAGTCTCCTTCAGGTTCGCGAGTGGTTCCAAAATGGGGGATCGATTTTCTATAGCGTTCATGAGAAACTAAGCCCCCGCTAAAATTGTTTAAATATTAAAGATTTTCCAATTTCTTTTTTTTTTTTTTGATAATCGGAAACTTTATGTAATAATCGATAAGACTTCACTGAAAAAAGTAAAAAATAAAAAATAAATAAAAACAACAAATTTAAAGGTGGTGGTAGTCTCCTTCAGGTCCGCCATTTTGTCATTTCTTTCAAACCTCGTTCTACCATTCATTTGCTCAAGTATATCACGCGCTGTCTTTCTCTCACTCTATCCATCCTGTGAGTATCAGATTCTCCAAGCCCTCCTTTCTTATTATTGTTTCAGAAACTTCAAGTTTTTCTTACTGGTATTAAGCATTAGTTTCTTTTTCATTTCTATTCTTTCCAAAACCTCGTCCTTGTTCACATGTTCCGTCCATAGTATCCTCAGCATCCTTCTGTAGAACCACATATCTGCTTCTTCGAATCTTTCCTTCATCTCTGAAGAGATTTCCAATATTCGCTATATAGGAAGACAGGTATCACATAATCTAGTACTTTTTTCTTTGTTTCTAATAAAATTTTCCTGTCTCTCAATACTCTACTCGGCTTTTGAAATGCCTCCTTGGCCGATGCCAATACGCACTTTCCGTTCTCTTAGAACACTTAACAGGTATTCAGATGTCTATATCTGCTTGATTTTAGTATCCCCGAAATGTAGTGGGCATTTTGGATCTCTTTTGCTGATGACCATGCATTCAGTTTTCTTGTTGTTTGCGTTTAGTCTTTTCTTTTTGCTTTCTTTCGCTACCTTCTGTAGGAGATCTTGTAGTTTCCTTTCCGTGTCTTTTATCAGCACTGTATCATCTGCTTATCTTTTATTGTTAAAAATGTGGCCGCCATTGAAGAAACCTGGTAGGACTTCTAGTCTCGAGCTTTGACAGAAGTCAAAAGCCATTACTCGGCCTTGTGTGTGATGAAACAGGTTTGTTATAGAGTAAAAGAAGCCTGTCCATCTGATCAGTTCTTGGTTTTGTAATCTTTAGTAGAGGTTTTATTTGAGACATAAAAAATACGCTCGAACAAAGAGCGAATTATTGATATCTTCTTCTTCTTCTTCTTCTTCTTCTTCTTCTTCTTCTTCTTCTTCTTTGTGCCTGTCCCTTCAGGACGTAGGCGATCATGGTTCTCCACGTCTCCCTATCCCTTGCGGCTCATTTAACTATTTTTCATTATTACACCTAGAAAAAAATTAATAATATTGTCTCCTTAAGGATTAACGTCAATTTGAAGCCCCGTCATGACATCTTCCTGGTATTAAATATGTTTTTTTTAAATTTCTATTCTTTCCAAAACCACGTCGTTGCTCACATGTTCCGTCCATAGTATCCTCAGCATCCTTCTGTAGAACCACATATCTGCTTCTTCGAATCTTTCCTTCATCTCTGAAGAGATTGTCCAATATTCGCTATATAGGAAGACAGGTATCACATAATCTAGTACTTTTTTCTTTGTTTCTAATAAAATTTTCCTGTCTCTCAATACTCTACTCGGCTTTTGAAATGCCTCCTTGGCCGATGCAAATACGCACTTTCCGTTCTCTTAGAACACTTAACAGGTATTCAGATGTCTATATCTGCTTGATTTTAGTATCCCCGAAATGTAGTGGGCATTTTGGATCCCTTTCTGCTAAAGACTATGCATTCAGTTTTCTTGTTGTTTGTGTTTAGTCCTTTCTTCTCGCTTTCCTTCGCTACCTTCTGTAGGAAGTCTTGTAGTTTTCTTTCTGTGTCTACTACGCGTTAGTTTCCATATTTAATGTTTTTTTTTAACTGTTTTTCATTATAACACCTAGAAAAATTAATAATATTGTCTCCTTAAGGATTAACGTCAATTTGAAGACCCGTCATGACATCTTCCTGGTATTAAATATCAGTTTTTTTTTATTTCCATTCTTTCCAAAACCACGTCGTTGCTCACATGTTTTTTTTTATTAATCAATTCACCCCAAGCAAGGCATTCCACTGCCACTATTGCGGAGGGGGTTATATAGAGGAAAGTGATGAGAATGAGTGGTTAGATACAGGAAATGTCAGAAGGGGGTGATAGACGGGTAAGGAGGTACATAGGAAGAGTGTTTCAGAGAATGGATGCGAGTTTGTGTGTTAGGAGGTGTCTATCGACCTTAAATTTAAACTCCTGGAGATTGTAGCTGTCGGGGAAGCAAGTAGGTGGAAGGGAATTCCACAGACGGGAAGTGCAAGAAAAGAAGCTGTTGGAGTAGAAATTGCGGTTACATTTCATCGGTTTCACTGTAAAAGGGTGGGACCTGGTTGCTAATCTAGTATCACGTGCAAATTTGTACCTAGAGGGCACCAGTGATCTAAGTTCATCGGAGCAGAAGCCGTGAAAGTATTTATAGAAGAGGCACAGAGAAGTCACGTCACGCCGGTGAGAGAGTGACTGCAGGCGGTCTACTAAGTCGGTATCCATCACATTACAGATTCTCCGTTGTATTTTGTCAAGAACCTCGAGATGAATAGCAGGGGCACCCGACCAGATGTGGCAGCAGTATTCAATACACGGGTGGATGGTAGATTTGTTCCGTCCATATTATCCTCAGCATCCTTCTGTAGAACCACATATCTGCTACTTCGAAGCTTTTCTTCATCTTTGAAGAGATTGTCCAACATTCGCCATATAGGAAGACAGGTATCACGTAATCTAATTCATTGTTTCTAATGAAATTTTCCTGTCACACAATATTCTACTCTAGCTTTTGAAATGCATTCTTGGTCATCCCAATGCGCAGTTTCCGTTATCTTAGAACACTTCGCAGGTGTTCAGATTTCTACACCTGCTTGATTTTAGTATCCCCGAAATGTAGTGGGCATTTTGGATCCCTTTTAGCTGATGACCATGCATTCAGTTTTCTTGTTGTTTGTGTTTAGTCCTTTCTTCTCGCTTTCCTTCGCTACCTTCTGTAGGAAGTTTTGTAGTTTTCTTTCTGTGTCTACTACGCGTTAGTTTCAATAGTTAATTTTTATTTAACGATTTTCATTCTTCTTCTTCTTCTGTCAAGAACCCCGAGAAGAATAGCAGGGGCACCCGACCAGATGTGGCAGCAGTATTCAATACACGGGCGAATGGTAGATTTGTTCCGTCCATAGTATCCTCAGCATCCTTCTGTAGAACCACATATCTGCTATTTCGAAGCTTTTCTTCATCTTTGAAGAGACTGTCCAACATTCGCCATATAGGAAGACAGGTATCACGTAATCTAATTCTTTGTTTCCAATGGAATTTTCCTGTCACTCAATACTCTAAACTATCTTTTGAAATTCATCCTTGGCCATCCCAATACGCACTTTCCGTTCTCTTAGAACACTTCGCAGTTATTCAGATTTCTATACCTGCTTGGATTTAGTGTCTCCGAAATGTCAGTCAGTTAAGACACATGACACACTTGGGCGATCATGTCTCGAAAGTGACATGACTGACTGGGCAGAAGATTATTCCACAGTAGGTTGCCATTACTTTCTGCAGTAGACCGGTTCCCAGCCAACGCTATAGAACCCAATCTGTCCTGTTATTTGACTCCTGGCTAGCGGGGGAAAAGATCTATTATATTATTAAGTAGTAATTAGTGGGGGATCAATTTGTTACTTCATAACAATATAAAACTGACGCCCCACTTTATGCCCAGTAGAAGATTTAATTATGTTTTCAACTATCATATTCATTCAGTCAGTTAAGTTTCATACGTGATACACACTTGGGTGATCATGTCTCGAAAGAGACATGACTGACTGGGCAGAAGATTATCCCGCAGTAGGTTGCTATTGCTTTCTGGCTATAACACCCAATCTATTCTATTATTTAACCCATACCTGGAAGAAGAGAAGGATTAATACCTTTCACAAGGGTATTTGTGTGTCAATGAATGCAAGGAATTTAACAGGAATTCGAACTCGGCTCCCCGATTTCTCATTCCGAACATATATCCACTGCGCCACAACGCACATCCCCGAAATGTCGTTGGCATTTTGGATCTCTTTTTGCTGATGACCATGCATTCAGTTTTCTTGTTGTTTGTGTTTAGTCCTTTCTTCTCGCTTTCCTTCTCTACCTTCTGTAGGAAGTTTTGTAGTTTTCTTTCTGTGTCTACTACGCGTTAGTTTCCATAGTTTCTTCTTCTTCTTCTTCTTCTTCTTCTTAGAAACTAAATGGTCACAAAATGAGGGATCAGTTTATATATTGATTATAATATAGAAGTGATCCCCCATTTTATACCCACATTATAATTTCTTATAAATAGTTGGCATATATCTTCTTCTATGTGACCTGTTCTTTCAGGACGTAGGCGATCATGGCTTTCCACGTCTCCTTATCCCTGGTGGCTCTTAGCACGCTTTCTCCTGTTACACCATGCAACCCTCGTTCCGTCATCCAACTGATTAGGTCCTTCAAATATGTTATCCACTGCTTTCCCCTGTCTCTTTTTCCCTCTATCTGGCTTGTTAATATCAGGTTCTCTAAGCCCTCTTTCCTCATTGCACGTCCCAGGAATTTCAGCTGTCTTTTACAGATGCTCAGTATTAATTCCTTTTTCGTTTCCATCATTTCCAAAACCTCATCATTGCTCACATGCTCGGTCCATTATATCCACAGCATCCTTCTGTAGAACCACATTTCAGTTGCTTCACGTTTTTCCTTCCAGTCAGTCATGTCTCGAAAGAGACATGATAGCCCAAGCGCGTAGCACTTAACTGACTGACTGAATATAATAGCTGAAATCATGATTAAGGTTTCAAGTGAGAATAAAGTGGGGGATCAGTTTTATATTGTTATTATGTAATAAACTGATCCCCCATTGTATACTATCCACAATATAATACATGTCTTTCCCCTCTAGCTATGAGTAAAATAACAGGATAGATTGGGTTCTATAGCCTTGGCTGGCAACCAGCCTATCGCAGAAAGCAATGGCAACCTACTGAAGGATAATCTTCTGCCCAGTCAGTAATGTCTCTTTCAAGACATGATCACCCAAAGCGTGTATCACGTATGGCACTGACTGACTGGATATAATAGTTGAAAACATGATTAAGGCTTCGACTGGGCATAAAATGAGGGATCAGTTTTATATAGCTATGAAGTAATCAACTGATCCCCCACTAATTACTACTTAATAATATAATACATCTCTTCCCCCTCCAGTCTTAGTGTGCCGCGTATGGCACTTTAATTGATTGAACTAAAAGGAAAAATTTATTTAGAACTGCAAAAGACAGGAAGCTATGGAGAGCCATGATCGCCCACTTCTTGTAAGGAGACGGCACATAAAGAAGAAGATATGCACATTCTATAATTTACTTTACTTGTTCAATTTTTTTTTTTCAAACAATGAAAAGAGTTTAACGCAGCAGATAAATTTCCAGAGATTTATTTTCAGGAGTTTTTTTTTCAGGTGCTTATGTGCGCATGCGCACATGTTTCAACCAAGAAATAAGAGTAAAACTTTTTTTTTTCCTATTGTATGGATTCTGATTTCCATGGTAGCAAAAAGTTCAAGTATCAATATATTGATCGAATCATTTGGAAATGAGAAGAAAAACAAAATAAATAAATAAATAAATAAAGAGAAAATAAAAATAATAATAATAATAAAAAAAAGAATAAGTTTCCCCATGAAAAAATAGACTAATAAAAAAAATAAAAAAAACCGAACGAGATCATTTAGAATAAAATTTAAATATATAAGCAAAACGAAAGCAGTATAAGAAATATACATTGGTAATTATTTATTCTATATATCTCGAATGTCAATAACATGCAGGAATACATACACAGGATATATTAGAAAAAGCATTCTCCTACTCACATTCACACACAGACACACGCACTCACGCAAACAGACATGTGTATTACTACCCATTTGTATAGTAAACGGATGTTGGGGTGTAGTGGATATCGACTCGAAACGACAAATTAGGGAACCGAGTTCGAATTCCAGTTGAATTCAACGCATTCACTTGCGAATGGTATTAATCCGTCTCTTCCCTCCGTGATGAGTCAAATAATGGGTTCTATAGCCTTGGCTGGCAACCAGTCAACCACAAAAAGCAATAGCAACCTACTGCGGGATAATCTTCTGCCCAAGCAGTCATGTCTCTTTTGAGACATGATCGCCCAAAGCGTGTATCACGTATGGCACTTAACTGACTGACTGACTGGATATAATAGTTGAAAACATGATTAAGGCTTCTACTGGACATAAAGTGAGGGATCAATTTTATATTGCTATGAAGTTATAAACTGATCCCCCACTAATTACTACTTAATAATATAATACATCTCTTCACCCTCTAGCTCTTAGTCAAATAACAGGACAGATTGGGTTCTATAGCCTTGGCTGGCAACCTGTCTACCACAGAAATGTAATGGCAACCTACTGCGAGATAATCTTCTGCCCAGTCAGTCATATCTCTTTTGAGACATGATCATCCAAAGCGTGTATCACGTATGGCACTTAACTGACTGATGTAGTAAACAAACATATACAATAATATACTTATTTATAAGCATATACAGAGTGCGATAGATGAATTTTCTTGTAATGAGCCATAATGAAAACAGCACTGACATCTCATTCTAACAGATATGCAGGGTACGATGGATAATTTGTCGTCTGAACAAAGCCAAAATGAAAATAACACAGATATCTCATCTAAAATAATTTATAAATGGAACTTTGTGTGTGTGTATGTGCCTGTGTGTGCGTGTGTGTCCGTTACCTATAGAACTGCAACCTTAAAACTTCTGAATATCGCTTCTTATGTCTTTGTCTATGAGTGTATGAAATTTGATTAAAATCGGACCACTCCTTCTATAACCCGATTTTTTCGATTATCAATTTTCGATATTTATCGGGGGTACCTCGACACAAAACCTAGCTAAGAACACTTGCAGACGCTTATAGTACAACTGTGGAAATTTTCAAGAAAATCGGTTCAGCCGTTTCGGAGCCTATAGGTAACGGACACACAGAGGCACACATACACATACACACACACACACACACACACACACACAAAGTTCCATTTATAAATAATTTATATATATATATATATATATATATATATATATAGAGAGAGAGAGAGAGAGAGAGAGAGAGTCACAAGTTAGGACAGTCACAACCGACGATGATTTGTAGTTACAAGGCAGCCTCTATTAATCGTGTTTTTTTTTTGTTTTTTTTTTTAATCGTATCACCCCGAGCAAGACGGTAACGCCACTGATTTGCAGGGGGCTACGTAATAGTGAAAAGATTGGAAAAGAGGAAAAGCCGGAAACCACATCCTAAGCAGGGAACAAGGGATGAGCCTCTTAACCTGTTCAATGGGTGGAGTGTGAACCGGGCGATAGATAGATCTATCTACTCCAATTGAAAAAAAAAGCATGGTGGTGGATTACTAAGTTTTAACTTAGTAAAAGTCCAGTCAAGAGATTTCTGCTAAAATCAAAAATTAAATGAAAGAAAACCAATTAAACATGAAAAGCTTAAAATTTAAAATTAGGCAGAAAAACAAACAAAAAAAAAAGGCTTACTTTAAGAATATTTCAAGCAAACAGTATTCCAACATGACACAAGGGTCATTGAATTTTGGTAACACCAAGTTGGCCAATGAGAGTCAAATTACGGACGGCAGAGGGGTGGAAAGTAGACAGACTAATATACGGCTGACGAAAGAGAAAGAAAGAAACTAAAGAGAAAGAAAGAAAGAAAGAAAGAAAGAAAGAAAGAAAGAAAGAACAGTCAGGAGATATCTGCTAAAATCAAAAATTAAATTAAAGAAAACCAATTAAACATGAAAAGCTTAAAATTTAAAATTACGAATTATGTCGCTTGTCTCGTACATACAACGCATTGCATTTCTGGTCTCTCTATTTTTTTAGTGTTAATTATGTTAAGATGCGCAATAGAAATGTCTTGTTATTATGCCATATATTATTAATTTATTATAGCGTTGGGATAGGTGAATCAAATAACTGCTTATGCACAGAAAATCCCGATTCCATTAAATTCTCACTTAACACGGAAAATCTCGTTACGACGCATCGTAGAGACATAACTCTGTTGTAAGTCAAGGAACAATAACTATATATATATATATATATATGAATTTTTTTAATTTGTTTAACATTATAATTTTTTTATGGATACTCGAATTTGAATGGAAAGTCTGTTTATTATATATCTACTCCCTCAGCTTCTTTTCTCGCACTTCCCGCCTGTGGAACTCGTTTCCATATTCTTGCTTTCCTGACGGCTACAACCTCCAGAAATTTAAATGCAATGTCAATACCCATCTCTTAACCACTTGACTCTAGCTCTTTCTACACCACCCTGTACATCTTTTCCTTTCTCTCCCCCTTTGCAACTGTCATCACACCTGTATTCCCATCCTTAACTGGTTCGTCTTTCTCTTTACTCTCCTCCTATCTAATCTCTTGACTCTTACGTAGCCTCATTCACATAAGTGGCGTTACCGCCTTGCTCGGAATGATACGATATATATATATATATATATATATATATATATACTGATTGTTTAATTACTTAGTTTTTGGTCATAATAAAATTAGACCAGTGCATATTTGTATTAAAAAGTGTTCAATACAATTATATTGTTGAACATTTGAATATTTTTCATTTGTAAACGAGTTATTAGGCGACCAAGGTTTCTACCATGAGTGGTGTCTTTAGGCATTTTGCAATAACTTATTTTACCGGTTTTGTTTAAGAACGCTCACGTAACGGTGGTGTTATTTGAAGGCTCACGTGACGGGGAATTTTTGAATTTTTGAACGCTAATGTTAAAAATCAGTTGTTGCAAATCGCCTGGGGATATGGTAGAAACCTAGTTCGCGTAATAACTCGTTTACAAACGATATATATATATATGTATATATATAAGAGTTAACCTGTAGCAAAAGACAACATTTATCAATGTAGCAAAAGACAATAGGAAAACTGTGATAGTTGCCAACGCGTTTCGTCCAATGTGGATATTTACAAGGCAAGAACAAAATGAGTTTATTAAACAAATTAACTAATAATAATAATAATAAAAACAAAATGTCCTTAGCAATATATATATTCTACCGAATGCACACAGCTCAGAGGTAGAATCGCTGATTGACGTCAATTCGGTTGGATTTCAATCCTGGCCAAAAGCAATTGGATGTCAACTGATGACTGTGATACAGCGAAACAGATCTCGTCTGCGGATGACTATTTATGCTCTCACACCCTGATTGAGCACTCTGGAAGAATGGAAGACTTTGAAAAACAGTAGCTACTCGAGCAAATACGCATCGTTCATTCAGCAATGAATTAGAACACTCTCAGCTAATAGGCGTGTATAATGATAATATACACTCTAAAAAGTGTGCCTCCTTCTACCGAGCGCCCATAGCTCAGAGGTAGAATCGCTGACTGACGCCAATTCGGTCGGGTTTCAGTCCTGGGTTAAAAGCAATCGAAGTCTAACCGTACTGATGAGCTGTAATACAGCGAAACAGATCTGTCTGCGGATGTCTATATATATATGTATTTGATATCATTACCTACCTACATATATATATATATATATATATATATATATATATATATTTGATATCATTAGCTACCGACCTACCTATATATACATCTATATATATTTGATATCATGACCTACCTACCCATATATATATTTGATATCATAACTATCTACCTGTATATATATATATATATATATATATATGTGTGTGTGTGTGTGTGTGTGTGTGTGTGTGTATGTGTGAAAAGTGTATATATATATAATTATAAATATCAATATATATATGCAATTTGTTATATATTATATGCGCGGTACTTATTTGAAAGCGCTCAATATCAGTGATATAGAGTGGTGTGAGTTTGTAACCCTGGGTTTCATGCGCTTGCGATCGTCAGACAATCGTCTGACCATCGCAAGAGCGTGAAACCCATCAATAAGTACATTAGTCAGATTAGGTCTTTTTAGAGGACTAATCGTGTTACATATAATGTTTTTTATTCAATTTTTTTATCATTTCACTCCAAAAAGGAAGGTGATAAAGCCACTAAGACGCATAGTGTTACACAATGTTAGAGAATGTAAAAAAAAAAGATCGAGGAGAGAGAACAATAAAAGAACAGAATTTAATTATGCAGAAGATAATGATTGACATTGCATTTAATTTTTTTAAGTATAAAATAATTAGATCTTTCTGCCAATCTTATCGGTCAGTGAATTATTTGCCATACATGATAAACGCTTGGGTGATCATGTCTCTTTCGATCCATGACTGACTAGGCAGAAAATTTTTCCATAGGAGGTTGCCATTTTTTTCTGCGGTAGACTGGTTACCAAACAAGGCTATAGAACCCTTTCTGCCCTGCTATTCAATTCTTTTATCCAAATCAGTCAGTTGTGTCATACGTGATACACACTTGGGCGATCATGTCTCTTTCGATCTATGACCGACTAGACAGGAGATTTTTCTATAGTAGGTTGTTATTTTTTCCGCGGTAGACTGGTTGCCAACCAAGGCTATAGAACCCAATCCGCCCTGCTATTCACGTATTTTATCGAAATCAGTCAGTTGTGCCATACGTGATACACACTTGGGCGATAATGTAACTGCTAGAGTGGCATGTCCGGTTACCAGGTTCTGTCTTCCGGGCAGTCAGATCCAGAGACTGATAGAGTAAAGGTCGTAACCTGATTTGTCCTGTAGCTCAGTGGAGATACGACTCAGCTTTAACAACTATTTGTATTTATGTTAATACATTATTTTATTTCACTGTTCCCGAGTCTTCTCGTTCGTTATTTCAACAACAACTCCGCAGCAGTAACCAACCAAGGCTATAATACTGAAGATTTTTCTTTGAATTTTATCCCGAAATCGTAAGTATATAGCAGGCGCACCAGACCAAACGAGGCAGCAATATTCAAAGAAACGTGTAGGTATATAAATATCAATATTAGCCGCTATATAATCATGATTTAATATATAAACGCATATATGATAGAAAGAAAATAATACGCTATAAAGTAATGTTAAAGAAGTGTACCTTATTTTTTTTTCTTAGCAAGAGAAACGTTCTTAAAGAAGAGAAAATTGTATGACGCAATTAACGAATCAAGAACTTCCGTTCAGTAATCGCCTCACATTTCTTGTGATTGTCAATCGCTTTTTCTTTTCGTTGGTGAAGACCTTGAGAAAATGTTTTATCCCGCTGAATTAAGTATTTTAGTTCGATTCCAATTTTGGCGCTGAATGTGGCAGCCGAAATGTTTGTTATTTTCCTTTTTTTTGTTTTATTTCAGTGAAATACGAGAAGCAAATTTATTTTATTTCCAGAAATAACAATCCAAATCATAAGAGAAGAAACGTGGGACAGTCGACTGAAAAGCTGAACGAGTCTAAGTTAGACTGTCAGGAAGAAGACGTCATTATCCGTTGCCGGGAATAGATCTTAAAACTGGTGGTTTAACAGTTGAAAATTATATCGGTTGGAAAAAAAAAAAAAGAATGAGTTAACTCGTAATAAAAAAGATATCTAAATCTAAACTTATTTAGAATTGGAACTTTGTCTGTGTGTGTGTGTGTGTCTGTGTGTTTGTGAGTGTCTCCCCGTTAACTCATAATTAACAAGACATCATATTAATTATGATATATAGAATTTAGTATATTTACTAGGTTTCATTTGTTTCCCGGCATCTCATTTATTAGGATAATAGCAGTATAACCCGGCGTTGCTCCAGTTTAATGAAAGCTTTAAAACTAATCCATGGTCCTGGAGCTCAGACTCAGCCTAAAGAATATTTGAAATAATATAATAATTGCGACAATTTACCAATCGCACCTAATATATATATATATATATATATATATATATATATATACGAGCAGTATAGGCCGGCGTTGCTCGGGTGTAATGAAAGCTTTAAAACTAATCCATAGTCCTGGAGCTCAGACTCTTTGGACGTTGGCATGAAAAACTAAAAAACAATAGTTGTTTCCAGTTAAAGCGAAACTGTAGACCGAAAGAAAAATGAATGGATGTAAGTCAAAGTTTGATTTTCTGGTATCGATATTAAATAAGTTTTTTTCGTCGTAAACTGAATTTTGAAGACTAAATAAGTCCTCTGAGTAAATGGTATCATGGCTACGATTAAGAACTGCAATTATACCTACTTAGAGCCAAACCCGAAGCAAAAACTAAAATAAAAGGGCTGAAAAAATACAGACAGATAAACAGACACACACACAAACATCTTGCCTTTTATATTTATATATATATATATTATCGATTTTATGTACTATTGTAAGAACTGCACCCATGAAACTTCTGGATATTGTTTCTTATGTCTTTGTCTATGTGTGTATGAAATTTGATTAAGATCGGACCACTCCTTCTATTACCCGATTTTTTCGATTATCGGTTTTCGATATTTACGGGGAGTACCGCGACATAAAACCTAGCTAAGAACACTCGCAGTCGCTTATAGTGCAATTGTGGAAATTTTCAAGAAAATCGGTTCAGCCGTTTCGGAGTCTATAGGTAACGGACACACACAGACACACAGATAAAGTTCCATTTGTAAATAAGTTTAGATTGATATATTTTTCTAATCGTCTCACCCCAAGCAAGGCAGAACTGCCACTGATGTGTAGGCTGTTGCATAATAGTATAGTGTAGAGAGGGAGGTGAACAAGTCACAGTAGGTGTCGGAGAATGAGTAAGAGAAGGACGGGTTCATTGGTGTGAAGAGAGCTGCATGAGAGCAAAGTGTAAAGTGAGAAGAAGGTTGAGAATAAGGGCGATAAGAGATGACAGTTGACGTTGTATTTAAACTCTTGGAGATTGTAGAATACGGAGAAGATTTCCACAGGCGGGAAGTGCGAGAAAAGAAGCTGGTAGAGAAGTTGTTGTTACACTTGATTGTTTTCACAAACACTAAATTTATATATTTATTTCTACCGGCCTGAATATTTACGATAAATTTTGTTACTAAAATGTGTGACATTCGGCAGGATTCGAACCTGAGTTTCTGAGCAGAAATGCTTACTTGCGGGGAATCGAAAATTGTTTTTTAAAGGCTTGATTTGACTTCGTTTAGACTGTAGCATAATTCCTGGTCGAGTGGTCTAAGACGCGCCAGATCAATTGATCGCTTCCCCTATTTTGATAGGGCTCGAATCCTGCCGAATGACAACGTTTCTTTCATATATATACATATATATATATAGATAAAATCAAAAAGTATGTGTCGACCTGGCTTCCCTGTAGATATGTGTCCCTAGAAAGTTTGAATGGCGTAGCTTATATATATATATATATATATATATATATATATATATATATATATACAACTGTTTTCCCAGATCTATAATTAAAAGTGGCTTCAAGCGAATGAATGAATGAAAGAAACGTTTCGATCGTAAAGAAACCTATCCTTCATCAGATCTCACAGATTAGCGCTACAGAATCAGAAATATTAAACTTTATCAAATAAACAAAACAGTATCACTTGAGAACTACCAACAAAAAGCATCGTAGCCGCAAAAAAATGAAAAAGCGAGCTCGTCTAACAAGAAGAGGAAAATAATGAAGACATTGATTTAAATTAAGCAAAATGTTAGGAAGGAAACTTACTTCGTTACTAAAAACAGCGATTACAGAAGTGCAGGGGAAAGCAGCGGATAACATATTTGAAGGACCTTATCAGGTGGATGACAGAACGGGGGTGACGTGGTGTAACAGGAGAAAGCGTGCTAAAAGAGCCACCAGGGATAGGGAGACGTGGAAATCCATGATCGCCTACGTCCTGAAGGGACAGGGCACATAGAAGAAGATATATGCCCACTGTTTATAAGAAAGTATAGTGTGGGTATAAAATGGGGGACCGATTTTATATTATAATTAATATATAAACTGATCCCTCATTTTTGATCATGCTAGTTTCTATACATTTATATTCTAGATTTATGGGCTTGAGCTAGTGGATGACAGAACGAGGGTTGCATGGTGTAACTGGAGAAAGAGTGCTAAGAGCCATCAGGTATATGGAGACGTGGAAAGCCATGTCAGGGCACATATTAGAAGAAGAAGAATGTTTTTTTCAGAAAGATTTTTGAAATTTAATCTGACATTACTGCTTACTATTCAGTCATGAATAGCGATAGTTTCCTGTATAGAAACGGTTAAAACATAATAATGCCGTTAGGAAACTGTGTTAACACTTAGTCAAAAGACTATTTCAAAATTCTAAGAGCAGAACAGTCGGTTGAGGATTTTTGAATCCCATTTGATCTATAGATGATTTCCGTCTCTTTGGAAGCAAAAATATGTTCTTTACTCTTTTAACCAACAAGATAATATTTAAATTGTTCATTGTTTATCTTTCATTTATCAATTCACCCTAAATTATCAATTCACCCTAAATTATCAATTCACCCTAAATTATCAATTCACCCTAAATTAAGACGCAGGAGTGGGAGAGAATAAAAAGATTTTAGGATGAGCCGGGAACACAATCTTAAACAGCACACAAAGGATAAACGTCTACACACGTTTAAATGACCGGAGAAGTGTGTGAACCGGACGATAGACAAACGTTTCTACACTGATTGAGAAAAATAGGAAATACATTTTCAGAGTTGAAGTAGACTTTAGACAGAAACGGAAAACAATACTAAACAGTAAACAAGGCATAAACCCCTACACCCCTGTTTAAAGGACCGTGGAGGTGTTTTAAGAGGGCGATAGGTGTATAAATCTACTCTTATTGAGAAAGATAGGAAATAGAATTTGAGAGTTTAGGTGGAGACGTCAGAAGTGAACAGTTAAAGCAGATAAACGTAAACAAAAACAATTTATAAAACTCTACACCTGTTCAAAAAAAAAAAAAAAAAAATAGATGTAGGGGAATGTGAACAAGGCAACACGAAAACCTATCTTTTTATTTTCTATGTGCCCTGTTCTTTCAGGACGTAGGCGATCATGGCCTTTCACGTCTTCCTATCCCTGGTGGCTCTTAGCACGCTTTCTCCTGTAACATCTTGCAACCCCCGTTCTGTCATCCACCTGCTCAGGCCCTTTCAAATATGTTATCCGCTGCTTTCCTCTGTCTCTATCTGGCCTGTAGTATCAGCTTCTCCAAGCTCTCCTTCCTTGTTGCATGTCCCAGGAACTTCAGCTGTCTCTTCCTGATGCTCAGTATTAATTTCCTTTTCGTTGCCATCCTTTCCAAAACCTCATCATTGCTCACTGCAGCATCCTTCTGTAGAACCACATTTCTGCTGCTTCAAGTTTTTCCCTCATCTTCGAAGATATTGCCCAACATTCACTGCCATATTGAAGGACGGACATCACATAGCAATCCAGTACTCTCCTCTTTGTTTCTAGCGAAATTTTCCTGTTTCTTAATACTTTACTCAGCACATGGAATGCATCCTTGTGCTTTTGAATCTCAGGAATATAAATGTATAGAAACTGCTGTGGTCACAAAGTGAGGGATCAGTTTATGTATTGATTGTAATATGGAATTGGTCCCCCACTTTATATCCACTATGCTTCTGTAGAACCACATTGCTATTGCTTCAAGTTTTTCCTTCATCTTCGAAGATATTGCCCAACAATCACTGCCATATTGAAGAACTGACATCACATAGCAATCCAGTACTTTCCTCTTTATTTCTAGTGAAATTGTCCTGTTTCTTAATACTCTCCTCAGCTCCTGGAATGCATCCTTGTGTTTTTGAATCTCATGAATATAAATGTATAGACTACTGTGATCACAAAGTGAGGGGTCAGTTTATGTATTGATTGTAATATGGAATTGATCCGCCACTTTATATCCAGTATGTTTCTGTAGAACCACATTTCGGTTGCTTCAGGTTTTTCCTACATCTTTGATGGTATTGTCCAGCATTCACTGCCATATTGAAGAACTGACATCACATTCCAATCCAGTACTCTCTTTGTTTTTTGTGAAATTGTCCTGTTTCTTTATACTTTACTCAACTTCTGGAATGCTTCTTTCGCCATGTCAATCCGCCTTCGGATCTCAGAGTCGCATTTTCCGTCTTCTGTTTGAACACTTCCTAGGTATTTTAATTTCTGTGCCTGCTTGATTTTAGAGTCCCTCACCTGTAATTGGCATTTTGGGCTGCCATTTTAACCATCGTATTTCATTTTAATTCACATTAATTTTTTATCATTGTTATTTGTATTATTGTTTTTCTCAACGTCTTGACAGCTGGGGCCGCCAAACTTATATAGACTTTTTTTTTTGTTTTGCATTGGAAAATCGTGTCATTTTTATGATTACGAATGCGCGTTTTGTTCTACGTTCTAAAACACAAGAGACTACCGAAACCAGTCAGTCAGTTAAGTGCCATACGTGATACACGCTTGGGCGATCATGTCTCGAAAAGTAGGTTGCCATTGCTTTCTGCGGTAGACTGGTTGCCGACCAAGGCTATAGAACCCAATCTGTCCTGTTATTTAACCCATAACTGGAAGGAATAGACGGATTAATACCTTTCCCAAGGGTATTTGCTCGTAAGTGAATGCAATGAATTCAGCTGGAATTCGAACTCGGCTCCCCGATTTCTCGTTCCGAGCCGATATCCACTGTACCACAATGCACATCCTATCAACCCAGAAGATACGGAAATAATGTGATACCCATTAACAAAATTCAACTGAATAAGATTAATCTATTAATTTGTTTATTTATTTACGGCTTATCAACCCTTCGTAGTTTATTAAAGTCGTAAAATATTTTTAGAGTTTTTTAATCATTTTCCCCTAAACAAGGTGGGAATGTTACCGGTGCGCAGGGGGTTACATTGAAAGAAATTATTTTTTGATTGATTCTTTTTTTTTTACGGTTTATCTACCCTTTTCAGGTTATTTAAACCTAGAAAATATTTTTAGATACTAAGAAGATTTATTTTTTTAGGTAATAATAATTCAGCTATACAAGATGTGGATACCTTTCCGAAGAAGATTAATAAAAATCCATCTTGCAAATTTAATCGTCCTCATTTTTCAAATGATAAAAGTTCTCGAAGTTTCATTAACTAGTTTATACGATGTTAATGTAAATTTCTTTATGCTTTAAAACCCTAGACTGGATCCAATACATTAGCGTCACTTTCGAAGATCATTAACTGGTATAGAACAATTTTAAAAGTAAAAGCGTTAATGAAAAAAATATCAAAACATTAGTGTAATAAAAATTAGCCCACCCAACTGTAGATCGATTAACACAATCAGCTACATTTCGATTTTAAAGCGATCCTCATTTATCTGAGGACGAAACACTGAAAGAAAGAAACATCAATCTGTAATTGTGCGACACCATTAATGGAGACATTTCTTTAATGTTATCTATGTAGAGCCAGGATGTTTTTCCCGCCCGAAACAGTCCTGCAGATATACAAATCTACCACCCGCACGTGCATTGAATATTGCTGCCATATCTGGTAGGGTGCTCCTGCTATCCACCTCGTTGTCCAAATCCAGCGGAGAATCTGTCATGTGATCGATCTCGAATTGGCTGCTAAGATACAGACACTTACTCACCGGCGCAATGTGGCTTCCCTGTGTCTCTTTTACAAATACTTTCACGGCTTCTGCTCAGATGAACTTAGCTCACTGGTACCCACTATATATGAATGTACTCGAGCCACAAGATTAGCAACTAGATCCCACCCTTTTACTGTGAAACCGATAAATTGTAAACCCAAATTCTATTCCAACAGCTTTTTTTCTCACACTTCCCGCCTGTGGAATTCCCTTCCGCATACTTGCTTTCCCGACAGCTATAATCTCCAAGAATTTAAATGTAAAGTCAATAGTCATCACCTGTTTCACTAACTTACATCCTCTCTCTCATGCTTTTTTCTCCTTCCACCCCACTCTCATCAGTATTCTCTTCTTTCTCATACTCTCTTCCTGACACCCCCTATAACCTGTCAGTCTTTCTCATAACATTCTTCCTATGTAACCCCCACTGCACAACAGTGGCAGTTCAATGCCTTACTTGGGGCCACACGATTATAAAATAGAAAAATAATATATATATATATATATATATATAAATTCACTTACCTAAACATATTTATAAATGGAACTTTGTCTCTTTGTGTGTATGTGTGTGTGTGTGCGTGTATGTGTGTGTGTGTGTGTGTGTCTGTGTGTGTGTGCCCGTTACCTATAGACTCCGAAACGGCTGAAACCAATTTTCTTGAAAATTTACACAGTTGTACTATAAGCGTCTCTGGGTGTTCTTAGCTAGGTTTTGTGTCGTGGTACCGCCGATAAATATCGAAAATCGATAATAGAAAAAATCGGGTTATAGAAGAAGTGGTCTGATTTTAATCAAATTTCATACACTCATAGACAAAGACATAAGAAACGATATTCATAAGTTTTAAGGTTGCACTTCTTACAATAGTGCAGAAAATCGATAATATATATATATATATATATATATATATATATATATATATATATGAAGGGTATGATGTTTGTGTGTGTGTCTGTTTACCTGCCTGTTTGTCTGTATGTTTTTCAGCCCTATTATTTTAGTTTTTGCTTCGGGTTTGGCTCTAAGTAGGTATAATTGCAGTTCTTAATCGTAGCCATGATACCATTTACTCAGAGGACTTATTTAGTCTTCAAAATTCAGTTTCCGACAAAAAAACCTATTTGATATCGACACCAGGAAATCAAAATTTCACTTACATCCATTCATTTCTCTTTCAGTCTAAGCTTTCGCTTTAACTGGAAACAACTATTGCTTTTTAGTTTTTTGTGCCAACGTCCAAAGAGTCTGAGCTTTCATTACACCCGAATAACGCCGGGATATATATATACTAGGTGCGATTGGTAAATTGTCGCTATTATTTTATTATTCCAAGTATTCTTTAGGCTGAGTCTGAGCTTCAGGACCATGGATTAGTTTTAAAGCTTTCATTTCACCCGAACAACGGCGAGCTATACTGCTGGTATATATATATATATATATATATATATATATATATATATATGTGTGTGTGTGTGTGTGTGTGTGTGTGTACTAGGTGCGATTGGTAAATTGTCGCAATTATTTTATTATTCCAAGTATTCTTTAGGCTGAGTCTGAGCTTCAGGACCATGGATTAGTTTTAAAGCTTTCATTTCACCCGAACAACGGCGAGCTATACTGCTGGTATATATATATATATATATATATATATATATATATGTGTGTGTGTGTGTGTGTGTGTGTGTGTGTACTAGGTGCGATTGGTAAATTGTCGCAATTATTTTATTATTCCAAGTATTCTTTAGGCTGAGTCTGAGCTTCAGGACCATGGATTAGTTTTAAAGCTTTCATTTCACCCGAACAACGGCGAGCTATACTGCTGGTATATATATATATATATATATATATATATATATATATATATATATATGTGTGTGTGTGTGTGTGTGTGTGTGTGTGTACTAGCTGCGATTGGTAAATTGTCGCAATTATTTTATTATTTCAAATATTCTTTAGACTGAGTCTGTGCTTCAGGGACATGGATTGGTTTTAAAGCTTTCATTACACCCGAACAACGGCTGGCTATATTGTTAGTATATATATATATATATATATATATAATTATTTATCTGTAAGTAAATGTTTGACTAAATGTTTCACGATGTTATACCTTTGCAGCGTTAGACAAATCATGTATTATATTTCGCATGTCATGTTCCCAGGTGTGAAAATGTCGTTATCTGAAGTAAGATAAATGGATGAGACGAGAGGATAAACTATTAACAAAACTTAACTAATTTAATTACTATGTAATATCTGTACATAATATAAAGGCATAAAGTGGGGGATCAGTTTTATATTATCACGAAGCAATAAAATGTTCCCCCACTAATTAAAATTTATTAATATAACACTTCTCTTCCACCTCTAGCTATGAGTCAAATAATAGGACAGATTGGGTTCTATTGTCTTGGCTGGCAACCAGTCTACTGCAGAAATCAATGGCAACCAGCGGGATAATCTTCTTCCCAGTCAGTCATATCTCTTTCGAGACATGATCGCTCAAAGCGTTTATCATGTATTTTACTTAACTGACTGACTGAATATAATAGTTAAAAACATAAGTATAGCTTTGTAATATTTGTACCTAGTATGATTTGGATAATAATTAAGAGATACAGTATTAACCTGTTAAAACAAACTTTATTTAACTTCGTCTACATTCATGTGTGAGTCCCTGCTGGCTGACTAAAATGTCCGCCGGCGAGAGTAGCACGTGTGGCTGGTGTGAAATCTTTTGAGGAACTAAAAAAAAAAAGCTGAACTGCTACTAGTTGTTGGTCAGTAGGAATGAGCCAGAGAAAGAGAGAAAGAGAGGGAGTGAGAGATGAAGGGATTTCTGGGATAGTAGTTCGTGACCTAGGTGGAAGCACCTGGAGAAGAGGAGGGAGAAGAAGACAAATTTAATATGTTTAGGTAGCATTATTTCTGACCTCTAGTAAATTTGTACTACAACTATTTGAATCAATGTTGCTGCTGGATGAGTGATAATATGATGTCGGGCATAAAAATCTGTCTTGCTCATGGCCGAAAACCCTCTATACCCAGAATGCCCTTCTTTCAAACAGGAAATGTGTCCAAAAACCTTATTTTTCACCCACCTGTCAAAAGGGGATTATTTTCCTTAGATATTTTCGTTAGGGCCAGCTGTGGTCTAACGGTTCCTATTTAAAGAGAGGGTGTGCAGGTGATGTAGTTGATAACAGCAAAGAATGAGAAATTGGAGAGCAGAGATCAAATTCCATCTGTGTTCGTTATATTCAGTTACAAGCTGAGCTCCCAAAGAATTATAGGCTTACAGCCATATCACGTTGAATACACCGGTTCTCGCTCGATCACCGAAGTTAAGCAACGTGGAGCCTGGTCAGTACTTAGATGAGTGACCGCTTGGGAATACCAGGTGCTGTAAGCGTCTGGTGACGGATGTGCGTTGTGGTGTAGTGGATATCGGCCCCGAAAGAGAAATCGGTGAGCCGAGTTCGAATTCCAGTTGAATACCCTGCATTGAATTAAGCCCTGGTATCCTTGGGAACGCCGTCCCTTTCCTCCAGTTATGGGTTAAATAACAGGGTAGGACTTAAAAACAAATCCCAATGAATCTTGAGACTCGAAAAGAAAAAAAAGTATTACTAGACACAAAACTTATATAAAAAACAATAAATTGTTGAAAGAAAAAGGTATTACCAGCAATAAATAAATAAAAATTTAGTTGGCAATAAATGACCCGCCGAGGTTGATATGCCATAAAACAAAACAACCAACCAACCCAAAGAACTGAAAAGAGAGATGTCAATGCAATTACAGAAGTTTAAAGAAAAAAAAAATGGGATGCGATTAGATCAACAAAGTGATTTTACATTCCAAATTTTTAAGTTCTTGTTATGTTCCTGGGTGGGGGTGGGGGATGAAAATGCGGTTATGTAAAGAAAGAAAAAAAAGGATGAAACGAATGGATGAACTATTAACAAAACTTTATTAACTGAATTACAATTTGAATCAATGGTGAGTGGATGCGTTATGGTAAGATGTGGGTCTTGGAAATCTGTCCTGCTCATGGCCGAAAACCCTCTCTACCCAGAATGCCCTTCTTCCAAACAGGGAATGTGACCAAAAACCTTATTTTTCATCCCTTCGGTCAAAATGGGAAAAACTTACCTTAAATATTTCCGTTAGGGCCTATTCTACCCTAACAGAATAATAGAGTAGTCTTGCTGGGTCTTGAAGTGTGATAAACCGTTAAACTTTATGAGGTTATAAGTATTTTGAAAATTTATTTATTGGTAATAATTATTATTGCTAGAATTATTAACTGAGGACACTTTTTGGCAAAATTCTGTTTTTGCCTTGGTATGCATAAAATTACAAAATTTATGTATTTCAATAGCAGTTATTATTATTATTATTATTATTTTATAATTTTTTTCCTTTAATTTCTGATATATACTCATTTCTTTACGAGTACCAACGTGAGACCTAAAATCAACAGTTTATACTAGATGATACCATTAAATCCAAAAGTCTTAAGTTAATCGTAGATAATCCTACAAAATCCAAAAGTTTGAAAAAGAATCAGAACTTTCCAGATTAGAATTCACGTAAATCAACTGTTAATACCAAATAAAACCGAAATCACATCGTTAAAATCTGGTTGTCTATATGGAAGTATTATCAATCATCAATCAGCAAATCCATACCACCTAATAATACCACAAGTTCGTACATCTATGTATCAATTGTCAAAAATTTAAAACCAATTAATCAGACCATACTGACCTACCAAATATAGTATGAACTAGCACGACTAGCCAATTTTTAGAAATTCTTAAATCCAACAAACCTTCGGTTGATATCCTACCAACCATAGACATTGAAAATTCACTAACGTACAAGTCAGTCAATTAAGTCCATACGTGATACACGCTTGGGCGATCATGTCTCGAAAGAGACATGACTGACTGGGCAGAAGATTATCCCGCAGTAGATTGCTTTCTGCGGTACACTGGTTGCCAGCCATGGCTATAGAGCACAATATGTCCTATTATTTAACCCATAACGGGAGGGAAGAGACAGATTAATGCCTTTAAAAAGGTTATTTGTGCGTAAGTGAATGCAAAGAATTCGACTAGAATTCGAACTCGGATCCCCGATTTGTCGTTCCGTACCGATATCCACTGAACCACAACGCAGATCCGCAACGTAACAGTACATGAAACAAAACCATTTTAACTAAAAATTGTCTCCATTTTTCTGTGTCATCTCTTAAAACCAATCCCACAATATTAAATGAAACTTTTGTCGTAACACATTTAATATACATCACAACTTTCATTCATTCTACGAAACGCGCCATTGTTTCTACCTACCCAGAGATTACTTAAGAAAGTTGAAAGCTTGAGTCACATTTCTCAAATTTTTATTCAGAAATAAAATACAGACAATTTCTGGCGGAATTCCTTCCTTGTCTGAGGATTATTCGTAATTTGTAAAAGTCGATCAATAAATTTAATCGGCATAAAATGACTTTGATTTTAATATTTGCCTTAAAGAACATTTGCCACTCTCTCTCTCTCACTCCCTCTCTCTCTCTCTCACACACACTCTCTCTATCTCTCTCTCTCTCTCTCTCTATATATATATATATATACATATATCAGCATGCAGTGTGGGTAGAGAAGAATCTAAAGGAGTATCCTGTACTTACAGTGGTAGGATAACTCTCTAAGAGAGCTTGAAACATATATGCATATAAATACATATAGAGCAAACATAAGAAAAATTAAGGCAGACACGTTATTTCATGGTAAATCGAAAGTAAAGGCCTATTTCAGGCAAACCATCATCAGCTTCCTTCTTTATTTTATAAAGGATTTTACACACACACAAAAAAAGATTTTTTGTGTGTAAAATCCTTTGTAAAATTAAGACGGAAGCTGATGATGGTTTGTCTGAAAAAGCCCTATACTTCCGATTCACCATGAAATAACGTGTCTGCCTTAATTTTTCTTATATATATATGTGTGTGTGTGTGTGCGTGCGTACGCTCGCGCGCGCACGCGCGCGTGTGTGTGTGTGTATTGAGTACCATACTCATTTTCGAAATCTAAATATCAAATTGAAATTTTTAAAATAAAAAAAGTTTTTTTGAAAACTTTATTTTAGTTTTAATTGAAAGCCAAATGATAAAATTTACTATTCCAGTTAGCAAAATACTCTGGTGTTTTTCAAACAGAAATTATATTGATTGGAATCTAAAATGTTTCAATTTTTTTTTAATCTTTAAATTTTTCGTTCATTTTTAAGCGATTGCCATATTCGTTAATAAAAGTTAGTTCTCGGTTTTAAAGATTTTGCAAAAATAAAATTTACATCTGTGACACATTTTTTTTTTTTTTTGGAGATTTAGCAAATATTATGTTAAATTAATCTGACTTACACAAGTATTATTTATTTATAGCATGAAATTTAAAATAAAACTATTTTGAATCACACATTTGAATTTTTGACCTGTCCGCCGTATATCAAATGTGTTGACAGGTTGTCAGATTAAAGATAAGATAAGTATGGCGATCACAAGTGACATGATTGTACATATTTTTTCGGGTAAGGGAAAGAAACTCTGAATAACATGACTTTTTAATTTACATATAGAGATTTCCATACAAAAACAAAACTTCAAACATACACACAAAAAAATAAATAAATAAATAAATAAAATTATTTTTAAAATATGGATGCAGAACGATTTGTATTAAAGGTTTTAATTTTCGATTACTAAATATAATTTTTGCTTAATAAGTGTTTTAGACTATCCCCAACAAATCTTTGAAGTATTTTAAAAATAATTTTGAAATTTTATAAATTATTATAATTAAAAAAAAATTAGAATAATTTTTAAAAAATTCATTATTAATCGAAAAAGAATTTCTTCAGAATATTATATCCTTAATTTTTATTATTTATTCAAGCAATTTAAAGCTTATCGAATTAAATAATCTCATAATTATATTGTATTTTTTATTTTACTATTGGGAGCAGATTTTCGGTAAGAGAAGCAACATTTTTCAAGAAAATAATAGATGACTTCTTCTTCTTCTTCTTCGTCTTCTTCTTCTTCTTCATCTTCTTCTTCTTCTATGTGCCCTGTCCCTTCAGAACGTAGGCGATCATGGATCTCCACGTCTCCCTATCCCTTGTGGCTCTTAGTATATTTGCTCCTGTTGCTCCTGGCAACCCCCGTTCCGTCATCCACCTGATCAGACCCTGCAAATATGTTAACCGCTACCTTTCTCTGTCTCTCCTTCCTTCTATCTGACCAGTAAGTATCAGGTTCTCCAGGCTCTCCTTCCTCATTGCATGTCCCAGGAACTTCAGTTGTCTCTTCCTGATGCTCAGCATCAATTTCCTTTTTGTTGCCATTCTTTCTAACACTTCGTCGTTGCTTGTATGCTCAGTCCACGATATCCGTAGCATCCTTCTGTAGAATCACATTTCGGCCGCTTCCAGTTTTGTCCTCATTTTCGATGATATTGTCCAGCATTCACAGCCGTATTGGAGAACTGACATCACGTAGCAGTCTAGCACTCTTTTCTTCGTTTCTATTGAGATTTTCCTGTGTGTTAGTATTTTGCTCATCTTCTGGAACGCGTCCTTTGCCATGCCAATTCGCCTTCGGATCTCCGTGTCGCACTTTCCATCCCCTGTTAGAACACTTCCTAGGTACTTAAATTCTTGGACTTGTTTGATTCTGTTATACCCCACCTCTGCATTTAACTAATAAAACCATTTATCTCAACAAAATTTAATTTCTTAAAATTTCATAAATTTACGTGGAGATATAACATGTAAAAAATATTTTTACAAAGACTTTTAAAAAATGACAATTTAAAAAATAACTTCATTCATTTGTGAATAAGTCCAGAAAGTTTCATTAAAATCAGACAGTTATTTGATTTTTGCAAGAATTTTCAAATTAATATTTGTCACCGGAAAAATACGGAGTTATGTAATAATAAATATTCCATTGTAAACTCTCGCAACGATTTGGTTAACGGCAAACTAAAATCAAAACAAGATATTTTACCAAAATTTCGAACATGTTAGAAGGGATTAAAAAATTAAAAAAAAAGATAATTAAAAAAATAATTTGATCTTTCTTAATAATAATATAAACATTTTGATCGAAAAAGTTCGTTTCTATTAAGTTTGGGGCCATTTTTATTCATACGATGTGGTTTTTTCTTTTTAGCGATTTAGTGAAGGTACCTAAAAGAAAAAAGTTCGGGAAGCCTTTAAGGTTTTGTTTAAAGTGTAGATTAATTGCTGTTATTGTTATTAATATTGCTTTTTGTATGATATATTAAGTGTCCATAATGGTATTTGTGTCACTACACGTGTTTCGAGTCTAAAGTTGATTTTATTCAGGCGAATAAACTTGTGACTTTACATACCGAGATCCGTTTGTTTTTCTGATGGCCAAGATATCGTGTATACACAGATAACAATTTCAAAAATAACTTCATTCATTTGTGAATAAGTCCAGAAAGTTTCATTAAAATCAGACAGTTATTTGATTTTTGCAAGAATTTTCAAATTAATATTTGTCACCGGAAAAATACGGAGTTATGTAATAATAAATATTCCATTGTAAACTCTCGCAACGATTTGTGAGCAGGTCAGAAAGATCATATGAGTGCGTGTTTGTTAGATTTCTTTCACACTCGCGAGTTAAATATCTTCCGTCACCTTTTGTTGGCTAGAGAATTTTTTTTACACTGACTTGTGAAATTTGATTTTGTCTTTATACTTTAAAATTGTTTTAGCGATTTTGATTCAATTCTACTCTACGGGTTACCGAATTCTTTTTGTTGTTTTTGGAATACTATTTTTTGCAATTGTTCGCGTAACTTTTTTTTTTCGCGTCTGAATTTCGTGTGTCAAAGTGTATTTCTTAAGTGTTTCATGTTGCGTTTTTGAGGGAAGGCTTTTATTTTTTATAAATATTTTTCCTGCATCATGAGCGTGTCATAATCTGTATTTTGGTAGATTAGCTTTAACTCTGCATTTACCTCCACTACATTTACGCAAATGTTGGGAAACGTACAATTTCCTGGTATTGGCTAGTATAATGTTACTTCTGTTTCAGGGCTACTCTTTTATTCAGGTCTTATGTCGTACCCACGGATATTTTTGCGCACTCATCGCATTTTAGAGCACAAATTATATTTTTAGAATTTCAGCTCAGATTTGTTTTTATTTCTGTTTTAATATATATATATATATATATATATATATATATATATATATATATAGTCATACGCAGACAGATCTGTTTCGCTGTATCACAGCTCATCAGTACAGTTAAGCAGCCGATTGCTTTTTACCCAAGATTGAAACCCAACGGAATTGGTGTCTGTCGGCGATTCTATCTCTGAGCTACGGGCGCTCGGTAGAAGGAGGCAGACTTTTTAGCGTGTGTATTATCATTATACACTCCCAGAGTGTTCTAATTCATTGCTGAATGAACGATGCATAGATGCCAGATAGCTACTGTTTTTCAAAGTCTACCATTCTTCCAGACTGCTCAATCAGGGCGTGAGAGCATAGTCATCCGTATCACAGCTCATCAGTATGGTTAGACAGCCGATTGCTTTTTACTCAGGACTGAAACCCGTCCGAATTGGCGTCTGACTGCGATTCTACCTCTGAGCTAAATAAAAGGTTTGGTTCAAAATTCCTGATGTAATCAGTATGTAATGAATATGCATACACCTTGGTCACCCCTTACAGTAATGTGATTGGCTGGTGTCAGCCGTAAATACAGACGAAGGCGAGGAATCATAGAGGTCTACCGCTATTGGTCTACTACCACTAGAGGTGTACAGGTCTGAGTTCATAGATCTACGACTACAGGTCTACTACTATTGGTCTACGTCTTTTGACTACGCCTACGACTATTGGTTTACGTCTATTGACTACGCCTACGTCCCAGGATACTGCATACGACGAGTACCGTCCATTACGTCTACGTACTAGATTGTCCAACTCGGTTACATTTGCCTAATCCGCTTAACTACCTCGAATGATATATATATATATATATATATATATATATATATATCGCTTTCCGGGACATATCAATTCCTGAAGAAGGCCGGAGTTTACAACGGCCAAAACGTCGTACACATGGCAATAAAGATGAGGACAACAGCCCAAACAGTGTAAATAATGTAAATTAAAATAAATTTTCTATTTTCCATAATTCTAATAGCTACTGTAGCAACTCTGTTCAACACCCTCCCAAAATAAACCCTAGCTTAAAATAATCCCCGGAGTATGATTAAGGCGAGCCTAGGTCGTAATACGATGAATAAAATAGCCACATCCACCAAAACCAAGTTATCCGTCCATTTCCTATTCACAAATTTGCCAATGGTCAGTTATTTCATATTCAGGTTTGTCCGTCATCAATAAGTGTCCAGACACTAGAAACACCAATGTGATTATCACATTTTAAGACAATCAATATTAATTTGTGGCCTGTGGACTGCGATCAAAAACCAACAGCGGTCAATTAGAATACAACTCTTCCATCATTTTCACCAAAATCAATTGGCATCCAGAAATTCGATCTGTTCCAAGACAAGGAATTTGAACAGAATTCAGTTCAGAAAGATTGGGCTAATTAATCATCTTGTAATTACTTATGTAGTATATTGTGCTGAATCTGGAAAAACCAATGAGGAACACGTATATATAAAAATATGGTCTTATAATATTTTTATTCTTCGGTCGCGTGGAGCAGGGATGTAGCCGGAGAGAATTCACACATACGAAGGAGCTCTCGGTAGTCGTTAGCTAAAGTTTCTGCGTTCAGCCAAATGATCTAGAGTTAATATAGTCTTAAAACTACCACGCCACTCATATAAGTACGCCTCTTCACCCACGCATTTTACCTTTTCAGGTTAGATTTATCTACTGCTGGATGGATGTCAATCACACTTAGTTGTTCATTGAATTTCAAGCTGGTTATCACTTGTTTTTTTCGTTGCAATTTGTTGACATTATCTACGACCGAATATAACTGTTAACCACATCCTTGTCGACTTTACCTACGACCGGATGTACCTCTGAATCACATCAATCATTTAAAGTAATATAGACTCGACTGCATTAACGAAATTTTACAAATTCTTCACACCAACAAATCCCAAATCTTAGAAAGCCTAAGTCATTCAGTTAAGTGCCATACGTGAAACACGCTTGGTCGATCATGTCTCGAAATAGACATGACTTAAAGTGTCGAATCCAGATGCGTCGTCAGTGTTGTTGCTCCCATGTCATTAGAAGTTTCGGGTATTAATAAACAACAGACTTCTTTGATAGGCGACCCAACCGAATATGATCAGTATTCGGCTCGTACCCAGGAAAAAAACTGCTATTAGCTTTAGGACGTGCATTATATAAGTCCCCCAGAAATGGTAATTAATCAAGATTTCACATGGGTTATTCGATGTTTTAGATTGGGTATGCTTGGTTGTACTGGTATTCCTACATACGGCCAAGCCGGGGTGTCTTTTTGAAGAGAAGAAAATAAACCAATATCTATCTATCTATCTATCTATCTATCTATCTATCTATCTATCTATCTATCTATCTATCTATCTATGTCTGTTCATTATCTATCTATCTATCTATCTATCTATCTATCTATCTATCTATGTCTGTTCTATCTATCTATCTATCTATCTATCTATCTATCTATCTATCTATCTATGTCTGTTCATTATCTATCTATCTATCTATCTATCTATCTATCTATCTATCTATCTATCTATCTATCTGTTCATTATCTATCTATCATATCTATCTATCTATCTATCTATCTATCTATCTATCTATCTATCTGAGTCTGTTCCTTATCTATCTATCTATCTATCTATCTATCTATCTATCTATCTATCTATCTATCTATCTTATCTATCTATGTCTGTTCTATCTATCTATCTATCTATCTATCTATCTATCTATCTAATCTATCTATTCTTATCTAACTATGTCTGTCATTATCTATCTATCTATCTATCTATCTATCTATCTATCTATCTATCTATCTATCTATCTATGTCTGTTCATATCTATCTATCTATCTATCTATCTATCTATCTATCTATCTATCTAACTATGTCTGTTCATTATCTATCTATCTATCTATCTATCTATCTATCTATCTATCTATCTATCTGAGTCTGTTCCTTATCTATCTATCTATCTATCTATCTATCTATCTATCTATCTATCTATCTATCTATCTATCTATGTCTGTTCATTATCTATCTATCTATCTATCTATCTATCTATCTATCTATCTATGTCTGTTCATTATCTATCTATCTATCTATCTATCTATCTATCTATCTATCTATCTCAGTCTGTTCATATCTATCTATCTATCTATCTATCTATCTATCTATCTATCTATCTATCTATCTATCTATGTCTGTTCATTATATATGTCTGTTCATTATCTATCTATCTATCTATCTATCTATCTATCTATCTATCTATCTATCTATCTATCTATCTATCTTCAGTCTGTTCCTATCTATCTATCTATCTATCTATCTATCTATCTATCTATCTATCTATCTATTAAAAAATAAAATAAAATAAACTGCTTTATCATATTGGCTCGTCTTACGACTTTCCTTTCTTTTCTTTCAATTTTTAACTTCTTTATTATATTCGGTCTTTTCTCTTTTAAAACTTTCCTTTTTATTTTTATTTTCTAACTAAATCTTACGAGATATTTACAATAACGTGATTATCATGACAGACTATTTACAAAAGGAAATCTCCATCTCGAATCATTTATAACGCATTTTAGATGCCTCATAAATAATTCGAGATACAGACCAATACTTTAATAAAAAAAATTCTATTTAAAAACTAAAAGACAAAACATCTTACAGAAATGCTTAAAAATAAATTAATCGAAAAATATTTACATGTTAAATACGAGTTAAAAACAACCTAACGTGAAAATTTAGTTAAAATTTAACATGTGGAACTCACTCCCGTATTCTTGCTTTCCTGACGGCTACAACCTCCAGAAATTTAAATGCAAAGTCAATACTCATCTACTAACCACTGGACTCTAGCTCTCTCCCCTCCCCTGTATAATCTTCACTTTCTCTCCGCCCATGTATCTGTCATTGCATCTGCTTTCTCAGCTTTCTATTGTTCCTAGCTTGTACTCCTCACACTTTTCTAATTAATCTTTTTACATTTATGTAACCCCCTGCACATCAGTGGCGTTTCCGCCTTGCTCGGGGTGAAATGATTAAAAAAAAAAAAAAGACAAAATTCCTTAACAGAATAAATTCGTTTAAAAACTAAGAGAAATAATATATACCTAAAAATTTGCTTAAAATAAATTACTCAAGATAAATATTTACATATTATATTATAATTAAATGAGAATATATAACTTGTAAATTAGTTAAAATAAGTTACTCCTAAAAATAAAAAAACATTGCCAGTAATGCTTCCTATTAGTATTTTTTAAAACTGGGGTATACATCAGTGGCGGATGCGCGTTGTGGTGCAGTGGATATCGGCTCGGAACGAGAAATCTGGGTGCTGAGTTCGAATTCTAGTTGAATTCATTGCATTCACTTACGCGCAAATACCCTTGGGAAAGGTATTAATCCTTCTATTCCTTCCAGTTATGAGTTAAATAACAGGACAGATTGGGTTCTATAGCCTTGGTCGGCAACCAGTCTACCGCAGAAAGCAATGGCGACCTACTGCGGGATAATATTCTGCCCAGTCAGTCATGTCTCTTCCCGGACATGATCGCCCAAGCGTGTATCACGTATGGCACTTAACTGACTGACTGATTTCATTTAGAAATATTGTCTTTTCTACAGGTTAACTAAATATCAGTGTGATGTCTACCTTATGAACGCAATTATAAACTGGGCTTAAATCTACCTTCTTAATCTAGCGTGAATTTTATCTATGTCTACCATTTTATTCTAGTGTTGCCTGGACCTGTATCTACACATTTTATTTTAGTTTAAACCAGATTTTTACCCACCATTTGTCTACAGTGTAAACTGTTTATTATTTATCATTTTGGACAATATATCGTGACTTTAGTTCTGCAATAATTATATTGATTAATTATTTACTGAATAATGGTATTGTTATATTAACGAAGCACATTTAGACGTTTTTAAACTGCTGTTACATCCAGATCATCCTAAATATTGTATCTGCCGCTTTGTAAGAAGCATATTTTATAAAGGATACAAATCAATAGCTTATTTTGAGCGTTAGTGGGTGTCACCGTCCACCTCGGGGCATTCATCGTCTAAAATAGTGATACATGGTCCACGGCGTCGTTACGTGTCCAGGTTTTTGTATTTGTTCAAATCCTTGTACTAAAACCGAGCAGTTCATTAATTTTTGTCAGTTAAGTGCTGTATGAAAGACATGACTGACTGATGTAGGGATGTGCAGTTCCTTTTTTCGAGACGACATGTGATGTGAATTCGTCTTTGAAGTTATATATGCATATATACAAGTCAACCATTCGTCCGTGCATGGAGTACTGCTGCCATATATGGTCAGGCGCCCCTGCCGTTCACCTCAGTGTTCTCGACAGGCTCCAAAGGAGAATCAGTAATTTGATAGGTACTGACTTGGCGGCTCCAATACAGCCACTTCTACACCGACGAAATGTGGCCTCCCTTTGTCTGTTCTATAAATACTTTCATGGCTTCTGCTCGAACGAACTTAAGTCACTGGTGCCTCCTTAATAGGTGTTTACTCGTGCAACCAGATTGGCAACTGGGCCCCACCCATTCACAGTCAGGTTAGCCAAATGCAGACGACAATTCTACTCCTGCAGCTTCTTCTCTCGCACTTCCCGCCTGTGGAACTCGCTCCTATATAATTGCTTTCCCGACGGCTACAACCTCCAGGAATTTAAATGCAATGTCAACACTCATCTATTAACCACTTGACTCTAGTTCTTTCCCCACCCCGTATATCCTTTTCTTTCTCTCCACCTTTGAAACTGTCATCACACCTGTATTCCCATCCTTCTCTTGCTCCTTTCTAACTGGTTCGTCTTCCTCTTCATTCTCTTCTAATTAATCTTTTTACATTTATGTAGCCCCCTGCATATCAGTGGCATTACCGCCTTGCTCGGGGTGAAACGATTAAAAAAATATTCTCTTAGCTTTTGACTCAAGAATCAAAGCATACAAAGCAGCAGGTGATTGTTAGAAGCATATTTTAAAAGAACTCAAATCAGTAGCTTATTTTAAGCTATAATGCCTCTCCGGGGCATTCATCGTTTAAAAGATTGATACATGGTAGGAAATTTGAGAGGTCCACGGTGTCGTTCCGCTTTACAAAGACCGACGGTTTCAGTATTTTCTATCGCGGCACAATGTAGTGGGTATGCAGTTCCTTTATTTGAGACGATATATATATATATATATTTTTAATCATATTACCCGGAGCAAGGCGGTAACGCCACTGATGTGCAGGGGGCTACGTAATAGTGAAAAGATTGGAAAAGAGAAAGCCGGAAACCACATCCTAAACAGAGAACAAGGGATCAGCCTCTTAAACTGTTCTATAGACGTGGGTGGAGTGTGAACCGGGCGATAGATAGATCTATCTACTCCAATTGAAAAAAAAGAAAAAGAAACCAAAATGAGAAGATTGGAAAAGAGAAAGCCGGAAACCACATCCTAAAGAGGGAACAAGGGATGAGCCTATTAACCTGTTCAATAGACGTGGGTGTAGTGTGAACCGGGCGATAGATAGATTTATCTACTCCAATTGAAAAAAAAAAAGAAACCAAAGTGAGAAGATTGGAAAAGAGAAAGCCGCAAACCACATCCTAAACAGGGAACAAGGGCTGAGCCTGTTAACCTGTTCAATAGACGTGGGTGAAGGTTATAAGCTCCTGTTATTTAGGGAAGATCAAGGGTGTGTCTTTTCACCGGATCTATTCAACTTTTACAGTGAGAATATTTTGAGGACCCTAGATGCTATGCCAGGATTTGTAATCGGAGGCCACAGTCTGAACAACATAAGATACTCAGATGACACAGCGCTGGTTGCAGACACGGAAAGGAAATTAAAAGACCTCCGACAGAAGGTAACTGCAGAGAGTGACAAAAAAGGACTACAAATAAATTGCAAGAAAACTGAATGCATGGTCATTAGCAAAAAGAGCAGCCCAAAATCCTAAATACAGGTGGGGGATACTAGAATCAAGCAAGAACAAAAATTTAAATACCTAGGAAGTGTTCTAACAGGAGATGGAAAATGCGACACAGAGATCCGAAGTAGAATTGTCATGGCGAAGGACGCATTCCAGAAGCTGAGTAAAGTACTAAGACAGGAAAATTTCACTAGAAACAAAGAAGAGAGTACCGGATTGCTATGTGATGTCAGTTCTTCAATACGCTAGTGAATGTTGGACAATATCATCCAAGATGAAGGAAAAACGTGAAGCAGCGGAAATGTGGTTCTACAGAAGGATGCTGCGGATACCATGAACCGAGCATGTGAGCAATGATGAGGTGTTGGAAAGAATGGCAACGAAAAGGAAATTAATACTGAGCACTGGACTCTAGCTCTCTCCCCACCCCCGTATAACTTCCCTTTCTCTCCACCTATGTATCTGTCATCGCACCTGCAATCTCAGCTTTCTATTGCTTCTTTCTAACTAGTTTGTACTCCGCAATCTTTTCTAATTAATCCTTTTACAGTTATGTCGCCCCCTGCACATCAGTGGCATTTCTGCCTTGCTCGGGGGGAAATGATTAAAAAAAACAACAAAAAAAAAAAGGATGTCTTCTAGTTTTGTATTTAAAAATGTATTGCCAGTAATAATTTTGTCACTTCAAAAATGTGTTCTTGGTAATATTTTTTCTTCAAAATGTATATTTTTCTTTGAAGTTTATTTGTCTATATTTCTATAAATGTTTATAAATGGATAACTATTTGTCCATAGCTCGACCCTAACAGGTGCACAGGGTCAGGGTGGACTTGGGAACAACAGCAATTAAGAGATGGTTTCATGCTCATCACGACCTCCCAATCAGAGGCCTTGCTGCCGGATACAGTTTACCGTCATATCCAGGACCGCAAAACGCCACGAACACTGGGAGAAACTAGCAAGAATTTTGAGTCAACGCAGCTCCAGAAAACTTAGTGAGGTTTGCCAAGAAGCAACAAAATGCTAAGCCATATAGTTTCTATGACGATCAGCTTGTCATTTCCTCCTAGAATCGATGCTACTGTGCCTCGTATAAAAAAGGTACCAGGGATGAAAGATCATTAGAACAGATCCATATCCAAGGCCTACTCTCTCATTGGAGAAACCCCTCCCTTGTTGACCATGGTTTCTGCGGTGTAGCCGCACTGACCACGTTGTCGGATGACGAGGCTATTTAAACCAGAGTTTGAGTCATGACTGACCTTCTAGATAGGTTGCCACTCAAGGCTATAGGATCGTCTGTCTGGATAATTACCCAGAGCTGGCAAAGAGAAGGTTATTACAAGGTTATTAGTACATAAGTGAATGTAACGAACTCGACTGGAAATCGAACTCAGCTCTCCAATTCCTCAAACAATTTTTCTATTTTTCTAGACTTATTAGGAGACTAGCAGTATAAACCGGCGTTGCTCGGGTGTAATGAAAGCTTTAAAACTAATCCATGGTCCTGGAGCTCAGACTCTTTAGACATTGGCACGAAAGACTAAAAAGCAATAGTTGTTTCCAGTTAAAGCGAAACCGTAGACTGAAAGAAAAATGAATAGATGTAAGTCGTATTTGATTTCCTGGTATCGATATCAAATAAGTTTTTTTGTCGTAAACTGAATTTTGAAGACTAAATAAGTCCTCTGAGTAAATGGTATCATGGCTACGATTAAGAACTGCAATTATACCTACTTAGAGCCAAACCCGAAGCAAAAATTAAAATAAAAGGGCTGAAAACAATACAGACATACAGGCAGATAAACAGACACACACACAAACATCTTGCCTTATATATATATATATATATATATATATATATTATCGATTTTCTGCACTATTGTAAGAACTGCAACCTTGAAACTTCTGAATATCGTTTCTTATGTCTTTGTCTGTGAGTGTATCAAGTTTGATTAAAATCGGACCACTCCTTCTATAAACCGATTTTTTCGATTTTCGATATTTATCGGAGGGTACCTTCGACATAAAATCTAGCTAGGAACTCTCGCAGACGCTCATAGTACAACTGTGTAAATTTTCAAGCCGTTTCAGTCTATAGGTAACGGACACACACACACACACACACACACACACACACACACACACACACACACACACACACACACACAGAGACAAAGTTCCATTTATAAATAAGTTTAGGAAAAATCTACATAATAATAAGAAAGAAAGAAAGAAAGATACAAAGAAGAGCTGGATTAATGCCTCTCCCAATGGGTATTAGCACATAAGTTAATGTAACGAACTCGACTGGAATTCGAACGCAGCTCTCCAATTCCTTAGTCCTAGCCGTTATTACCTCACTGTGTCACATATAACAAAGTGAAAATAACAAAATGAAATCGTTCTTTGTTGTGTGATGCAGCTTTGGGGGTCTGAAAAACAAGCCAGTAGCGACACAGAACGGCCGCCATTCTATCTCTGACATAAATGTCTATCGTGCAAGTCTCTGTGAAGGCCAGGATTTTGATGCCTACGAATGATTATTTCTACATTCAGGATATTCACTTTATTATTTATAATATATTCTGTCGAAGTGGCGTGCTCGCTTGTTATAAGCAACCTTAATATTCATTATGAGTGGCATTGCCGCTAATCGAGACATCGTTAAACAGGTACAGGATGACTTGTAAGGTGATTATTTCGAACGATTCGCCTGAAGGCTGCTGATATAGAGAACCACCGTTCTCCACTGTACGCAAGACGGCCTACTGAACGTCACTATAGAGCGTCATTGAAAGCCTCCTACCGACAATCAAACAGACACACATGCTGAATAATCGATATTTGCTATGCTGGAATACGAATAAATCGTGTGTGCTTAGGCATAAATATGCTCGATAACACGTAGGCTTCAGTGATGGAAAAGAAACACTTTTATCAAATGTGTGTATGTGTGTGTCTGTGTGCGTGTGTGTGTGTCTGGAGGTGTGCGTGTGTGTGTGTGGGGGGGGGGGTTCGTGTAACTTAATGTATGCATGTGTTGCATGTCTGTATGTAAGAATTTTCAACGTTTTAGGCTCCTTTTTCTAATGATTCTACACATTTTGAAAGTTACGTATCTCTAAATGTCGCTTTATCTATCTATCTATCTATCTATCTATCTATCTATCTATCTCAGTCTGTTCATATCTATCTATCTATCTATCTATCTATCTATCTATCTATCTATCTATATATATATATATATAAGTCTGTTGATATCTATCTATCTATCTATCTATCTATCTATCTATCTCAGTCTGTTCATATCTATCTATCTATCTATCTATCTATCTATCTATCTATCTAAGCTGTTCATATCTATCTATCTATCTATCTATCTATCTATCTATCTATCTATCTATCTATCTATCTAAGTCTGTTCATATCTATCTATCTATCTATCTATCTATCTATCTATCTATCTATCTAAGTCTGTTCATATCTATCTATCTATCTATCTATCTATCTATCTATCTATCTATCTATCTATCTATCTATCTATCTTTTTCTGTACATATCTATCTAGTAAAATTATAATAATATCCAAAGTAAAATGAATAAATATTAAAACATGTATGTTAAAGCAGGGGCTTGCAAGAATAAGATAAGGGCTCTGTGGATTAATTCATCACGTGAAATTCAAAGTATAAATTTTCAATGCCTAGATATTTATTTTTACTTATTAATATTATCAAATAAAAATTTAAATTTATCAATTTAAAGTAAGCTCAAAACCAGTTTTTCTACGCCAATGCAAAACTATAAGCTATTTTAAGTAAAAATTTATGTATTAATTTCATAAGCGTTTATAGTGGGTCCCTAGACTTAAGCTTATAATATAAAGGGATCCGTAAGTCAAAAAAGGGGTCCGTAAGTCAAAATGTTTGAAAACCCCTGTGTTAAAGTATTATATTATAATCATAATTATATTAAAGTACAATATTATTACAATATTACAATTAAGCAATATTAAACAACATTAGGAAACACTAATTTATTGACGTATAATAAAGTATTGTGTTTGGAAACTTATTATTGAAATTTAGAGGTAAGTATTAAAATTATTAATTTATAGAAAATAGTGAAAGCTAGAAATATTTTCCATGCACCTATGGCTTAGGGAGTAGGGATCCCGACTGACACCAAATCGGTCGAATTTCGACCCCGGTTGGATCAAACTAATGAGCTGTGATACAGCGAAACAGGCTTGTATGTATCTGGTTCTGTCTATATATATATATATATATATATATATATATATATATATATATATAGACAGAACCAGATATATAAATATGAAGAGACTTAAATAATTAGATAGATATGAAGAAACTGAGATAGATATAACAGACTGAAAGATATTAATATGAACAGACTGAGTTTGATATATATATATATATATATATATATATATATATAT